>PQWD01010967.1:0-59073 GCA_019425675.1 Leucinodes orbonalis
TATGAATTTCAATAAAATAATGTGAAAAAAGGTGGTGTTATAGTGTAAAAGTCTGCTGGTATGATAGTTTACGGGTTAGATTTTTGTTCGAAAATTTGCATGCCTTATTTATATCATGCTATAATGCACTGCGGGCCGATTGAGTTATTTTAAAATGAAACGTTTCGATTAATATATGGGTGCAGTAACTAGTTAGTGGACATTTTCTTTATTCAATATTGCCAAAAAGTTAAGTTTCAATGTCGTCTGAACTTGCTGTCAAAATATTTACGCTATATAAAATTGACCAAAAAGTTGTTTTTGTCAAAATTATACGCAATCATCCTGCTGATCTGGGTAGTGATAGATGTCGCTGTGTTGACCACCATCATAATAAGCACTTTATTATTACTGGTTGTACACTGTTGCGGTTTAAAAAAATATATTTTTCGTCGGGATAAAATGTAGTTTTTGCCCGCTGCTGAAACTGCAGACG
Organism: Leucinodes orbonalis; assembly: GCA_019425675.1. Classification (NCBI taxonomy): domain Eukaryota; kingdom Metazoa; phylum Arthropoda; class Insecta; order Lepidoptera; family Crambidae; genus Leucinodes; species Leucinodes orbonalis. The sequence continues at coordinate 476 of PQWD01010967.1, forward strand.
TTAACGATTAGTTTTGCATTTTTATTTCAGATCTATTTTAATCTAATAGGGCAACATAATATAAGAATCATAACCAACCAATTTTACGATTCGCTCTAATATGTAGTAGAAAAAATATATATCGATAAGTTCGAATAACAAATACGCAATTCACACTGTAATATTGGCTAGGTTTAATCGTCGCCCTACTTAATAAAATTACCATTTCTACTAAAGCCCCCAATAAAAGTAAATGTATGCCACGTATGCCGCCCTAAGAAGTAAAGCAGCTGTAATGATTATGGCTACGTTCGGAAAGCGACGCCGTTAATTGAATGGGACCTATTGATTACATTATTGTTGCGAGAATGTACGAGAAACCCTTGCTCTTTGTGAGCTGCAGATCTTAAGAGTCGATTGTATTCATACTGTGTTACTTACCCAATATGTGGATGTGGTCAGTTAGCGTTTAAGATATCTTATGTTACTGTTATATCTTAGAAAGTGTTTTCATGACGTAAAAATAAAACATGTAAATAAATATCCAATGAAATTCACACATAGTTACATTTTTCCCCAAATTAAGCGAGGAGGTTGTAGTTAGGATACTTTACAAGTGATAACATACATTTATTTTTGTATAATATACATCCATATTAATATCAATATTCATAAACAAAGAAACACTCAGATATGTTCATGTACACAAATGTTTGTAATACCCGGGGATCGAACCCGGAAACCTTGGTGTGGTAGCCGACATCTCAACCTTTACAGCATATATATGTTTATACAGTCACTCAACGAGCAACCGAGCGAGTCATGCTTTGGGTGTCTCTCAGGGAATCAGGAATTATTTGCCGAAATATCAAGCTGAAGTAGCAATAGGCTGGTTAAGTATGTCATAAAACCGATGGCCGTTGGAACAGACGAATTCTGGTCGGTGACCGCGTCTTGGCAAGTGTACGACCTCCAGCCCGATATACCGACTACTTGCAAAAGTTCAGTGCTGGAGTCTGGATAAGAAAAGTATACGATTAGGATATCTGGCGCAGAATACAATATCCTGCACTGTACTGCGATAGGTGGAAGAGAAAGAGAGATAACAAAAATTATAATGAACATATAAAACTTTAATTTCGTATGCACTAAGAAACTGTCCGTATTCGCGTTTCATAAAGTTTCATAGTATTTGCGCTCTTTGATTGCACATAGCATTAAACACATGCAAAAACAGAAAGGGGCAAACGAGTAACACTCGAGTATGGACGGGCGGCGAGGAGGAAAGTGTTCCATAAATATTGACCGAAACTTTTCGCGCCGCTCAAATCCAAGCTTTAGACGATCAAATTGGGCCTAAATAATCCTGTTAAATGGATTTTTCATAAAACCACATCTTATATGTGTTTGGTTTATATAAAATTGACAAGTTTAATAAAACATGAAACGTAGTTGTGCGTATAGAACGGAACGACTATACTAGACTAGACTAGACTCCTTTAATTGCCGCTCTGTCATGGTTAAAATTAGATGAGCGTCCTGACTGCCCTCTTCACTTAGTCACATAAAAAAATGTGACACGATTTGTGCCTGCGTTGACAAAAGCGATGTTGAATGATACCAATACCTATAGATAATCATATGTTCTGTCAACAATACCCTGGACCAGTCACACAAGAATACATATGTTAGGGCTCTCATACCCTGTAATTTTATTATATATCCGCTTATTATTAGTGCCCGCTACCTGACACATAACACTGGTATTTCATGGAGTTATATATCCAGATCACTCATTACCAATCCATCTTCTCTAGTGTAATTTTGTGCCCAGTCCGATTTCTTGGTGCCCACAGATTAGAATACAACTGTCACTTGGTAGTGTCATCTACTTCCGCAGCTCCCGTAAAAGGAAAGGAAGGCTCGGTAATTAAATAGCAGAGAACGGGTATTAACGCTCTTTTATTACACCTTACCTATATAGATATAAGGGCGTCAGTGGCTCAATGGTGTGGACTGTTGTCTTCCAATCGGGAGGATGAAAGTTCCATGCCTGCCACGTACCGTGTGTAAGTGTTTTTGAATTTTCGTAATTATATGTTCGTTATTCGACACTCTCACGGTGAAGTAAATCATCATGAGGAAACCTGCTCACGCCTACGATGAGATCCAAAGGTGCATGATGTGGCTAATCCACACTGGCCCGCGTGGACGACTAAGGCCTACACATCCTTTACGGATAGGCTCGTGCCCCTCGGTGGGAACGTAAAATGAGATATATAAATATTGCTAATCCAAACTGTCAACTAAGTGTGGATATTATGGCAATAAGTACCTAAGGCCCATATTTCGCGAACATTCGAATAATTTTAGAGCTCTGTGGCTCTGTGGATACACACCCACAGTTTATCCTTTAACTGAGGTATGAGTTTTAAATGGATAAGTATGTCAGTTTTGGACAATCTTCATACAAATATAAACATAATTACTAGATATAATCATAATCGATACACAGGTTTTATATAAATAAACTAAAATATGTACAGACTCCATTTGCACAGCGTTGATACCAACATTTATCATTCTGCATTCCAGATAAAGGCATTCACACTGTGCCCTCAATGTTTCAGTAAAATGAACAGTTGATAACACTTCAACGGTAACTCGTGAAAAATAGCGTGAGACCGCATTATCGCGGATTTATGAATCACAGTAGATAAGGCATTCAGAGCAGCCTCATTAAAAAGGGAAGCCGAGGAAAAATAAAAGAAATGCTAAGTGCAAGTTACACTCGCACATGAAGGGTTCCACACCATTTAATGTTATTAAAGCACAAATTATTTTTAAAGATTAAATATGACTAATAATTCAACATATACGTTTAGCGTTTTCCTGACGCCAATTAATGTATTGTAATCGTGAGACTTCCTCAAAGTATCACACTCATTATCTTTTTAATACCTCTTTCTTTGAAAGGCTCCTACAACTAAACAATCATCAATAAGCACAACAACAACGATACATTCACAGATGAATATGGTGACTTACTAGATGATACGGTTCATTAGATATCCTGGCGACAGTCAGTCGGACAGCGGAATTGTAATAAAAGGATGACGAATTCTTTGAAATAGAACTCCGTTTTTAGCTGTTACGTACAGAACCCTAAAAATAAAGAGTACAGTGAAAGCCAGTCTCATTTGTCAACTTCCCCGCGTTGCATGCTGCGCCTACATCACTCGAGGAGTGGCCGAGTTTTTATTCATTCCACTTTTTACGACGCACAACGCTTTAATCACTCCAAATGGAAATACGTTTTGGAAAATGACGTGTTCATATCTACGGGTGCGGTGTGTTGATAGCGTGGAAGTGCTTTGTTACTGAAACCGTTGTCCCAGGTCGCGTGCTTTGTTAAATTCTTATCTTGTGATCTACGAGTTTACACCTGACACCGACGTTTATTATGCTATCTTGCAATGAAAGTGCGATGAGCCTGTTATAAAAAAATATTGTCTCTCTTACTTTTTTTAACACCTGATTGGTAAATAGCAATTAAAAGGATTTCTATTATCTGTGTTAACTAATAGGGTGCAAAGACGTTATGAATTAGTTACTGATGATCTTGCAATTGACGATCCATTTGGTGTTATGGTTGAGACGTCGGCTACTACACCAAGGGTTCCGTGTTCGATCCTCGGGCAGTTCAAACATTTGTGTGCATGAACATGTCTGTTTGTATTGGGTCTGAGTGAATTATATGGATAATATATCCTGTCAATGACATTAATTTTAATAGCCTGATGGCGTATCGGCTAGCGCATTTGGTCAACCCTTTAACTGCCAATGAAACCTAAGGATGCAGACACAATAGATTTTCTATTGTGCCTGGATTCCCAGCGTTCAATGGGTTAAGAAACGGGCTAGTCAAGCTCTACCGTAATCATCGGGAGATTACAGATCAACACAATGATGACGAAGTGTTTGTACAAATTTAGTTAAATTGGTCTTTCAGTGAATCTTTACTTTAATAAAAAGAGCAACGTTTTATCTATATTTAGCTTTATGTACTGTTCGTGCATCATTAAGCCAATCAGGGTGCTCCTATATGTCGTGATATGCATGATGCGATCGACAGCCAATCTGAAGCATCCAAGACAGGTTCCCCCTCCCCAGGCCTTCAACGTTACTTCTTCTTGATAGAACCTCGCCAAGCTAGCACCCATGTGTCTTATTTTATTTGTTTTAATCAGTATTTTCTTTTAATATAAAGTCCGATTATCAAAATATTTATCCATTTATTTAACCAAATCCATCACAAATACATACATATTTCCTAAAAATATTCTACGGTCCATAAGGGCTTTAGCTTAAATATTTCGATCAGACGCCTACATTCGACGGACTTATTATAAAAAAGGAGGTCGTAACCGACGAGAAAAAAACTTAGAAAAATGTAAATAACGTGTATTGAGTCCGCGCAGGGCCTACCCGCCCCATAAACAGTCATCAAGCCTTCCCGGAGCATCGGACAAATTCCTTTGATCTTGTTTAGGGTAAATCTTTTCGATTTATATGTTAATTTGTAAATTTGAATCTTGTACGTTGCCAGATCTTGGGACGGGGTGCGTTTACCGCACTAATCTCTGCTCTTGTTTGGTAAGTTCTTGGTTTATAACTTATATGGTTTTGTGTTCACGATATTGCAGTTTTAAAAGTAATATGACAAAATTTGTTTTCTTGTTCAAATGTATCTTCTCTGATCTACATTTCCTTTTTCAGTACATTCAAATCATCGAGTCAAAAGTAGTATGAAGTATTATAAACTCCGTTAGTTCAAATAAAACATATACTCGTACTTTTATATTACAATTATTACAGACAAGTAATTTTCAAAATATTGAAGACCCATTTAGTGTATTTGTTGAGACGTCGGCTACTACAAGGGTTCCGGGTTTGATCCTCAGGCAGTACAAACATTTTTTTTGCATGATCATGTCTGTTTTATTGGTCTGGGTGTTTTCTATGTGTTATATGTAGGTTATTGCAAAAGGAAGTATATAAGTATGTTTATGTGGATTACCCGTACTAAAAGCTTCACGCTTAACTTGGGCTTGATGGTGCTGTGTGAATATCAGTGGACATATCATATTAATTTATCTTGTTATTACTTCATTAAATTTAGGTTTGGGACCAAATTTTTATATCTGAAGGGTAGACCCTTATAGAAGTAAGACGAATAATGTAAAGAAGTGGATAGATGCAATAGCAAGTTATATCAGGATGTAACTAATGGCGTCACTTCTTTGCGATTAAGCCTTTGTCTGGTAGTTAACGATATTTATCTGTAGTATTTGCTAAGGTATAAGGGTTTTTTTAAAACTTATTACGCCAATTCATGAAGTCAAATTCATCAGTACAAGAAAAAAATTCGTGAACTAAACGTTGGTAACCAAATTACGACATTGTCATATAAAATTTCCAATTCAATTGCGAAGTTAAATTATTCGCGTAATATCCGTAGTCTGTAAAGAAGCGCACGGATATAATGAATTCGCTTACGCAGCGTTACGGTCCTCGGATCATTGAATATAGATGAGGATCAAAGAAATTACGAGACTCCGATAAAATTGTGCTACGCAAAGAAATTTTACTTAGCAAGCATTCCGATTGGATGCTCAGAACGGTAGTCATGTAGCACATGTTTTATCATCACCACCATCAGCCTATAACGGCTCTGTGCAGAGCACAGGTCTGCCTGATCAACTTCAAATTCTTCCTCAGAAACTAAAAATTATATTTATCTATTTGAAAAAGGCACATTTTATTACGAAAACCATAAACTACCAATAAAAATATAATCAAATAAACTCACTATTGCAAGCGCAGCAAATTGGACAGCGACTCACAATCGGAAACTCCCAATGATTCGTTGCACACATTTTTAAGGCCATCAGCGCATTCCAGGTAAAAGCTGTGAAGTAATCAACGGATATAAAGCGTTCTAAAATCAAATCCATCTTTTGGTAGCTTTTATTAAATCCTCCTCGATCCAATAAAAACCTACTTTTACACACATTGACTCTACTAATATTGGGTTAATTAAAGGAATAATGTTACGGCAGTATCCGAACTCAATAATGATGACCCTTCAAATAGCCAACGCTGTTGTATATGTGCAATAAATGTCCACAGCAATAAACCTGAGAAGTTAAGATCTGTATATCAAGGAACGTGACATTACCTAATTTTATGTTCGCAAAAAAACTCCACACCGTTTGCCGAATCGTTTTTGTGAAAACAACGGGGGCAATAAAGGGTCTTATTGTTATCCTTTGAATTTATATCCAGATATTATCGCGATCATAAATTTCTACCTAGTTCAATATCGCCTAAATCGCGCGAAAACACTGACCAGATGTTATTTTCGCTTGGGTCCTATTTTTTATGCTCGTATTTGAAGTTTATAGGTGAGACAGCTCTAGCGTAATTGCGAGGTGGATAATTCGAACAATTGCGGACATGGCTTTAAACTTTGTAGCACAGTGGTGTAGTCTTGTGTTTTTCATTTGTTTTTATTGTACAGTCGCCATCAGATATATATGAGCAGACAATGTGACCAAATACATCTGAACAGTTTAAAATATCAATAACTTCTAAACAGTACAAGTTACCATTACTATCTAAACAACAACCACTTCATTAATATCTGAACAAGTGCTTGTCAATAACTTCTATACACACAACTTTTCAATAATATCTGAACACTAACGTCAAATGTATCTAAAATGATTTAAATATCGAAACTGTCAAAGAAAAGCTTGTAGTCGGAAATTTTTGTGACTTTTTAACTATCAATTGAATTAAAAACTTATTGGATAATTAATGTATTAAAAAATTAGATGACGCTGGCAGTTTATAAAAGTTTGAGGATTTTACTATTGTCATCACTAATTATCTACTGCAATTACAAATACAAGCAAGCATTGTGTCAGGGGCTCATTGGTGTGGACTGTTGCCCTCCAATCTGAACGGTGCAGGTTCGATGCCTGCCAATCCAAGGTTTTTTCAAATTTTCGAAATTATAATTATGTAAGTTTCGCCGAGACCAGTGAACTGGGGGACCTTCTTATGCCACACACTTATGAAGTGAGGCCATCGAGAGACACGGCGAAGCTCTTGCCGTGTCTTTCGATATCTCTGAGGCATTTGACAAAATTTGTCACGTCAGCCTTATTAGCAAGCTTCCTTCATTCGGTATTCTTGATGGGCTTTGCACCTGAAAATCAAATTTCCTGAGTTCCTGAGTAAAATATTCTTTGATGGCTACTGTTCTGACCACCAGGCTATCGACACCAGTGTTCCTCAGGGTTCGGTCCTATCAGCAACTCTAATTCTTGATGCACATAAATGATCTGCTTATGCCTGGTATTATTGGGTACGCCCACAGACATCCGAATAACAATTAGACTGGACAAGCCGCCAAGTTTATAGGCAGTCCCAGTGTCGCAATTTCTTTTCGGTTCTTACCTGTGAAAAGATATTATATTTCTTGGTAAATTTTACTGATTCACTGCGATGATGGCATGTTACAATTGCACAGGATGGCATTTTGGAAAAAAAACGGTAATTTCTTCTAAAATTCGTGCGTCTTGGTTCGTCTCACAGAGCGTAAACTATAGCCAGTGTATGCTCGCTGAGCATACATTTGTCGCACTTTTTAACGCGGCTTGCCCCATCTCCTGTATTGGGAAATCTGTGTGTACGCCGATGACGGACAGAAATCTACCGGATGCAAGGGCCAGTGAGGTAGGAATCCAGTCTTGTCAAGAGGCTATGGTGAGCCGTGTGGACGCGTCCCTTCAAGCAGTATCCTCTTGCCTTGAGGTGATGCTTATCTAAACTTGCTTGTTAATTTGAACTTGCCTTGACTTTCCGGAACCTAGCTGTTAAATAATACGCCTTGGACGACCCTATTCTGGCTGATGCTTAAATGCAAAGCCTGGAGTTTCGTCGTAGAGTTGCATTGCACTTGGATTTATACAGATTATATTTCGGTGATCGTGCGAATGAATAACACGAATTAATTCCAGGAGGCTTTTTTGACCATCGGGAGACAAGACGCAGGCGAGCAGATATTAATGAAGCGGTTGTTGTTTAGATATTAATGGTAACTTGTACTGTATAGAAGTTATTGATATTATATACTGTTCAGATGTATTTGGTCACCTTGTCTGCTCATATATATGTGATGACGACTGTAATATATTTTGTTTTTGGGTTTGCTTAGTTTATAATAAACGATCTCTTTCTTTTTTTTTACCATGTGTAAAAGAGTGAAGCTTGTAGTATAGGTACGAATATACTTATAAAATTGTTTTTGTAAATACATTCAAAGTGTACATAGAAACATCCAGACTAATAAAAACAGTACATAAATATTTCTACTGCCTGGGGATCAAACCCGGAACCCCTAGTGTAATAGTCAACCATTACACCAAATGGGGGAGATCTATGTCTAGCAGTGGACTGCGATAGTTGAATAGGAAGAATAGGACATCGAATATTTCTTCAATTCCTATCTTTAATTACTATTATTGTGTCCTCAGCAACTTAAAGATTTTAGAAAATCCTGTTTATCTGGTTACTTCATGGCTTATTGTTATAGTTTTACTAGTTTAACAATCTAGTCCTAACTTGTTTCTTAATGTTACGTGTAATAAATACGTCAATTGATTGAAGTTGCAGCTTTGACATTATTAGTATCTATATCAAATTGCTGGTCTATATGTTTCTACATATGTTCTGCAATAATGTAACATATATGTATGATACCATTAAGTTGTTTTGGCTAAGCCACTAGACCGACTTAAGAAATGTAATATGAGATAAGCAATATCCCTGGTAAAGGTCGCTTAAATCTAAAAGGTATTCCATCCCCTAGAAAAATACTAAATGTATTTGAATAAGTAAAGGATGAACTTATTACCTTCACTATTTCGTGGAAATCTTACGATAATAGATAGCATCGAATATTAATATATCTTCTGGTGATTATTAGCATTATCAAATATTAATACACCTTTTGAGCTCCAATTAGAATTTGGCACAGCATCGTGTATTCTGCCTATTATCTAACTGGTGACTCTGATATTATGCCATTGCACTAGCAAACTTGATAGAAGAGCACCTTTTTTAAGCCATGCACCTTATGACTGTGGTTATAACGAATGTTCTTGGTCGGGTTTAGGATTTTAGTAGTATTATTTTTGCACTTATTACTTTGTTTCTTTCGAAACCACTTAGAACTCCACGAAACTTGAACTTTGAGCTATCGCACGACTTTATAGCATTAATAATACAATTTGGGAAGTTTTTAACGCGGAGCTGTGTTTTTCGTGGTTGAGTATAGTCTTGCTTTATCACAAGATTTTTGAAAACATATTGAAGTATTAGTTTTTCATAGCTTTAAGGTATCGTAAACGTAAATTTATTTAAACCACGATTTAGCAGCGTGTTACCAAAATATAAAATCCTATAAAAGTTTTATTTGCCTCATATACGTTTTCTGTACCTTGGAGCTACGAAATTCTAAAATGGTATATGCAATGTTTTAACTTTTAAACAGGTTCAACTCGCCGATCGCTGGCGAGTGATATTGTACAAGCACCTGGTATGCACTAGAAATGGAGGGCCTAGACAAGTACATCGTTAAGGTTATTGCCTCAGTGAAATTGCAATTTAATCTTGATGCCTTGAGCTATATATTTTCCAGACAAATAGGATCTAGTATTTCTTAGGTATTGCTCTTACCTACATGTTTATTTGTTCTACGACTAACAAGCATGTATTTGTTTTTCACACAGCCCATCTCATGCATACAAATACTTACTCCCTTTTTTTAAAATACTTATATACATAGAAATATCCATACTAGTTTAAACTCAATAAGACTACCAAATCAAGTGTCGGTGGACTGCTGCTTTCCGATCTGGAGGGTGCACGTTCAAATCCCGTCACGTACCAATGTGTTTTCGAATTTCGAAAATATATGTACGTTATCCGACGCTCTACATTGAAGGAAAACATCGTGATGAAACCTGCGCACTGAAGAAACTCAAAGGCTGTGCGTGAAGTCAGCCGATCTGCACTAGGCCCACTTGGATGACTAAGGCCTTTACACCCTTTGCAGGTAGACTCGTTCTCCTCAGTGGGGACGTATAATGAGCTGATGGTATAATTAATAAATAAGAGACACGCTGATGAAGGTTTCAGAACCCTGGTCGTCATCTTAATCATTGTACCACATGGGTGGAAAATAAACTCCCCAATGGTGGAAAGTATTCAGGTAAATCATATCCTGTGGATATAACGGCTGTTTTAGCAAATTGTAATCAACAATCTTATAATCGTAAGATTCTTATATCAAAGATATTTATCGTAATTTACTTAACTATCCGAATTCTATGTGTCCATTTAAATACTCCAATTTAAAAATCGTCAAGGGAAACGTTTTCAATAATGAACAGAGTATCGATAACTTATCATCACCTAACAAGATAACTTTTGCTTAAGCCAAAGATTTGTTATTAAGTGATTCTACACTGCTTCGAGCACGCCTACAAATTTTCAATTAAAACCGCTTTGAAAAGTTTAAAATTTAAATTCAGATTAATCTTGTATCTGCTCACAAACAACGTTCAACGCTAAAAATTAACGTTGCAAACCTAGCTTACCTTGGCTCACCGCATTTTGCTTACAAATTAATTAGTGCAACGCCGCACTTAAAACGAAGCGTCCAAATAAAAAGCAATTAATTCGAAATTGGGCCGTGCAGCATCTGTTTTCTAATTGAGACATTAAGCGGGGTATCGCCTCAATGGGTCTCTTTTAATAACGCACATACATAACTGATGGTGAGCGCAATGTAAAGCATTACGGTGCCAGCGGCCGTCGGGCTAAATTATAGCCGTACCCGGCCCGGCAATCGTCGTCAGGGAAAACTCATGGATAATTGACGCAAATGCTGCGAAACGACCGGGCTAATACGTGTTCCTTTATTGTTCCGTCCCTGGTGTACTTAGAAATCTAAAAATCTTTTAGTGTTCAGTACCTTAAAGAGAAAACAGAAAAGAATCTTAGATCATTTCGATTTATTTCCATTTGTGTTTTATGTTTAACAATAACCCATGAAATTCCAAACGATGCACTGGTTAAAATGATGTATGGTTCTGAGAAGAAAAGAGCGAGTGCTTATTACTTTTAAACCATTAAAAATTAAAAAAAAATGTTGCAAAGCAAAGCTTATAAACAACAACCAATAAAACATTCCACTACATGCACAAGCCTTCCCACAGAATGGCTATGCGCCACCACGCGGCCTCTATTTGGTTTGTTAACGACATCCATCTTTTGTGCGTTCGTCAACCAAACGAGGGAGCTGCTTTATTCTATCATTATTATTTAAATATTATTTGCCTGATGTATTGCCTAGCCACTGACATTGAAGCTTAATGCATGTACCATAATCGCTTTTTAAAAATTAAGCCTATTTTACTATGAAGGATATCATTTATTGAAGTCAGTTTTTTTTGCTATTATTGAAAATGTTTTTAACATGTTCAATGCTTTTAACAAAACATGCTGTAAGTATTAACTTTCAAACTTAACATAGATATATTTCGCTTTGTACTTTGATCATACTATTTTTATGAGATTGACTTTTACTGCCAGTTTCAATGCACTCGTATCTCATGTTGGTTTCAATTCGATTTCGATATCCGGAAAACTCGCGCGTTGCAAAAATATATCCATTACGCCATTTTGTTCCTGTTCAAATTCCAGAGCAATCTATTATGTTGTTATTGACAAACAAGTCCGTGTTTACACAGTTTCAGTGAAATAACCGCTACGGCCTCTTGTACTGCCTTTAAACGAGCACCTGAAACAAAGAAATTTCAGCCCGTCGTAAGCTTTAATGTTTTACCTTTGTGTAGAACACTGTGTCATGTTGTACAAACATACTTCTATTTTATTAAAAAATTCTGTTGTCCATTAACTAAAAGTCCAATGATATACCACTAACCATTTTTACTATATGCTTGATTACTTGCTTCGGTGGCTCATTGGTGTGGACTGTTTCCATCCGATCTAGAGGGTGCAGGTTCAAACCCCGGCACGTACCAATGTATTTTCGGATCAAAATAATGTTTTCATATACAACGTTCACAGTTTTTCTGTAGTGTATAATCATAAGTAGTGATACAATTGCACCCGTGCGAAACTAGGGCAGGTCGTGAGTAAGATACTAAAATTAATAAATATAATTTTTACTCGGATATTTTGTAAAACAAATTCTCAAGCCAAATCTAAAATAATTACAGCGCATCCAAACCATAGAAGAAAACTACTATAAATAGAGTTAGTATAATATAAATAACTAAGAGAGTGTGGTATAAGTAGTCACACAGTTCCTTGTTTGCTTTGATAAAATGAACATTGGTTTCACGTCTATCTTTTTGCTAAAGCAAGAGCATCACAAAATGTTTTTGCCCGGCACTCCAGCCGTGGCGCGAAAGTGATTTATCATAAGGCAACATGCTGCGGTTGAGACGAAAAATAAAAGTAATTTCTTTTGTATTTACCGAGTGGGGCGTCCACCTAGAGGCATATTTGCCAAACGCGTGAATAATGATCTTTTACTGTGACATAACCTGTGATCCTGTGTGTTTTTGTATCGCTGACACAAGACGGAACCTCAGACGATTTTTCTTCATAATAAATGTGATACGGGATAGAAATATGAAAAAAAAGGGTGCATTTTCGCAATGTTGGTTCTTTTTTTCATAATGCTTCTTGTTATAAAAAGAATAAAGCTACATTTAAATATCCAATGAGAAAACTAGAATATAAAATTGCACAATAAATTCGATTATGAACTGAAAACAAATGTACCCAAGCCATTTGGTAAACGCTATTAAACTCACCAACAAGTTGTTACTTCGTCGTCCCAAAAACAATATTTTGAACACAATAAAATTATTTTTTTATGACCACGATGTCCATGAAAAAGTCATAACTGGGAGCGCTGAATTTATTGTAGTATTCAAGGACCCAGATGGCTTTCCTCATAAAATACAACGAGTGGTACTGTTGGTAGCAAAGCTATACTTCAAGATAATCACAATTTACGGGAGCCCTTTCCCGCAATTCGGGAATACTTTCCCTTTTGCAACGTGCGAGCAATTACTTGGGACTCTAATGATGTAGTGCATTTTCTCCTCGGTGGCACATTAACTTTCTTTTATGGTGTGCAAAAAGTCTTTATTGGCACTTACCTTAAATTCTTCTGTCAAAGGTATATTATGAATGATTTATTTTATGCCAAGACCTTGGATTATGTTTATGGAAAAACAGTGCAGTAGTTGAAAATTACGCTTACATTATTGTAAATATATGGACTTCAAACCAACTTAATTTAAGTAAGTAGTAAGTTAAGTAATCGTGAGGAAACCTTCACGCACGCCTGCGAAGAGATTCGAAGGTTGTGTGTGAAGTCGTCCAATCAGCACTGGGCCCGCGTGAATGACGAAGGCCTAATCACCTCAGACGTTTAATGAGCTGATGATGATGATAAAGATAGATTTTTTACATATCGGTGAAGTACTCAAACTTATATAAAAAATATTTATAAATCTTAAAGAAAATTACAAACTATTTTTTAACGTATAAATAATTGTTATACATTCTTTGTATTATATGAAATGGATTTTTATTTGATTTACCTATAAGCTTCTATTAGAAATATATGATATTAATATCAATTAATAGATGATTAGACTCTATAGAAAGGTGATGCAAAAGGTATTAAATTAACTTTTTCTTTTCACCAATCTTACCTGTAACTACGAGTAGTGCATTCAGTCGAATTGCTTAGTATCGAACCCCTGGTGTAGTAGCCCACGTCTCGACTATTATAGCAAATGGGTCCAAGGTACACACATTTGTGTGCATGAACATGTCTGTTTGTAGTGGTTTGGGTGTTTTCTATGTAAGTATAAAACAAATTAAAGTATGTTTATCTGTTGTTTAGTTTCCTTATTACAGGCTCATGCTTAGTTTGGGGCTACATGGATAACTCTGATCTAACCTATTTTTTGACAGTAATAGTAAGATAAACCCATATAAACTTTGGGTTTAAATCGATAGCTTTCATTGAAACTGTCTTATTTAACTTTTTCTAGGTCATCCAGGAAAATATTTAATTGTGAAGCTTGATTTAAATTTTGTAATTTTATTCTCTAACACAAAGCGCCGCTGGCCTGACCAGTAAAATTTTGAAAACTTGGTGCATTTTACGATCTCAGGTAATGTTGTTTTTACGACTTGTGGCGAACTTTGAGTTTTAATCTCCTTTGAGGCTTAAAGTATTTTGGTTCAGATGAACAAAACGAAAAGGTTGCATCAAAAACGTTTTAAGTTAATGTAGATAATTCTGTTAACAATATAATATAACAAATCTCCAATCTTCACAGAAAAATTTTGCGTTATAAGGGTATGGGAAAAATATCTAAAAGTATCTCTTTTTTCAACCGACTTCCAAAAAGAAGATTACTCAATTCGACCTTATTTATGCTTTTTCATGTTTGTTCGCGGATATCTTCGTCATTAATGAACTATACCTATACTTCAAAGGTGGGTCTCATGATAAGGACGTCAGGGTTTAATGATGGACACCAGATAAATCGAGAGAACATTTAAAAGTCGTAACCGACTCAGAGCAACTATTTCTTCATTAAAGTTTATTTATTAAAGTGATTATTTTAATACGAATCATTCCAATTGTTGTTCAATGAACAAAGCGTTAAAAACAAAGTTAAGAAATATATCAGAGACACATTGTGATTGACTTATATAGCCTCTAGGTTTCTTAGCTATATAATACGAAATATAATTTGGGAAAGTAACTTAGTATGTTACAAATTACATGTATCGTATGTGACTAACCTTAAAATTGCTCAAAATTTTAATAATAATGATTACTACATTATCCAACTTTACCTGATGTCTATTGCATAATGCTAAACATTAAAATAGTAGTAGCAACCAATAAAGATGAACCAAACCACATTTTGTGTTACAAATTATACTAGTCTTCAAAGCAATGGTAGCAAATACAAAATTAAATATTACATTCTACCCAATAAACAATTTACTCCTATTACAGTACTTTTATTTTTGGCCAAAGTGAAATATATTTTACAGGTTGTTTTTAAGGAAAAGCTGTTACAATAATTTATGACAAGGGTACCCTTTGTTAGGGCCTGATATTTCTTATCTTAACTGTTAACGCAAAAAACATTATCATGAATCTCAAAAAACCCTTTTTTGTGATGTCTAATGACAAATAGTTATACTTGCATATGACAACAAACAATTTGGGGGTGTTTGATAACTGCCCAATTGTTTTCAAAATTATTAAGAAATATATTATTACAATTTAAATAGGTTCAGTTCAGGTTTTATCTGACCCAGACAGGCTTTATTCATCAAGTGCTTGTGTAAATAGATTTCCAAATAACTGAATAGCATTTAAGTTTCTACTACAATATTTGTTTCGAGATTCTATTTAAAGACAATAATTTATAAATGTTCATGATGACTTTCTATCGTATTTAGTATTTTCTAGAAACATCTTAATAGTACATGTACGTTCATTTTAATATCTATATGTGTAAAATAAACCTAAGTTATTAAAATTTTAATTATAAGTACTAATTAATAATAGAGCACAACTATTAAATACATATTATACACAATAAACATTATTAAATTATTGTAAAAGTAGGTACTCTTTTAGAGTTCTGCCATATCAAATAATGATTAAAAATATATCGATAGCATAAAATAAGTAATATCCTAACACATATCGCCAAAATTATAAATGTTTTTTGCGCCAGTCTTTGAGTATTCTACCACTGTCAATGTTTTATTGTAAAAACCAAATGTTCAGCAGGTGGCAACACATCTCAGATGTTTGCGCCCAGTGATATCCAACCGATAAATCACTGTGATATTACCAGATACATACCTAATCGTAAATCATAGATATGGATAAAATAGCGGCCGCTCGCTTTTCCCTTTATTTTCACGTTTTTATGTGAAACTTCCTCAGATGTAAGGAATGGTTTATTTATACAAGTATTCATAGTGAATCTTTATATCTCCGCTTGCAAATCCATATCTCGATACGCTGTGTTCGGTGTGACTTATTTTGAATACAGAGAGTATTTTCATTTCACTCCAGCTAGTATTTTTCCTTTTATCAGTCATGTATATTGTGTATATGAGTAGGTATGTCGCAATGATATTAGTTTTGAAATATATTATATATTTGAGTCATAGTTAAATAGTAAGAAGATAGGCGTTTTAACAAACTGGTAACAATACAAATGTAAACATATTCTTAAATTATTATCAGATTATCAATTAAAACGGTACGAGATCACTTTATTTCCCTTTTAGAAGTTATTTGTTCTTGTAAAAGTAATTTGGTTCTTATGGGATAAAATATAACAATATTTTTATTTTTAAGTTACAAGGATGCTCATGACGCTCAGCTGATGGTAAGTTATACGCCTGACCAAGACAGGGCGACATTGATTGAGACCAACAACTGATAAGCAGTTATTATTCTACACCAATGCCGCACTGCGCCCGAGACCCGAGACAATATATGCTAGGTCTCTTACACCCAGTAATTTTACTAGCACAGTGCCCTCATCCTAAAATGCTTCTATTTCACGGGACGATATCTGGTACCTAGATGACTCAATACCGAATCTTATAAAACCTACTCAAGACTTTCATATCATTTATAAGTTTATATTTATTTAAAAAAAAACATTATGTGTAATATTAAAATCCTTTTTTTATCAGAAAACAATTGATATAATGAAACCCGTTAATGGATCATCATGTCAGGTATGGTGAGCTTGGAAGTTAATTTTCTTACTACCAAGAACTAGTTAATAATTATTTCGGTTACAGTAAATTGGTATTACTAATAGAAGCCTCCAGTTTAAACCGAGCGACCCCCCGCAGCTTAGAAATGTGTGCAATACGTGTTCATTTTATTAATTTATCCGTGTTGATGTGCTGTTTACTTTGCAAACGTTAGGCGGTTCACCCCATAATCCGCCTTCTATAACAAATTGATGTTATGTATGGAGGTAAACCAAGCCACTTGGGTGACGCACAAGCTTAACCTATTTATTGTTATTATAATTAATTTTATTCATTTCGGTTACACTTAGTTAAAGTTTGATTGTGAGAAGCTCATATTAAACGTAGTTAATAATATTAGAAGTTTGTAGTAAGAGTTTGGGAACGATAGCGTAGCGTAGCATGGCCCTAGGCATGATGAAGTCATTTGCAGAAAGTAACTGGTAGAGGTAAAATGGCAGAAGATAGAAAACCGGAGTATTTGATGCAAAAATTAGAAAGACCAAAGCGTTAAATCTTAAAAAACAGTTATTAACTTGACAAATTATTGTTGATACAGCTATATTGCTCAAATCAAGCTCAAATAAATACAGGATCATCGATATCCAACGTATGCCACTGCAGGCACATGCATATCGTAAAATAATTGCTCAACACCAATTTCTCGGACTCAATCGGATAATATTACTTTTATTATTATTTTCCGACGTTTGTGTGACTTTGCAGTTACCGTGATTATGGACAGACGCGTACGCGTAAATCACGTAATATGAGATTACGTTACGGTGTTTACTCGATTAAATTGGTGTTGATTCAATGAGTGCCAATTGTGAAAAGTATAAAATTCAAATTAATGCTTGATTTAATTCACAAAAGTTAAGAATTTACGGCTTCAGTATACTAAATTCCCTCTAAAATGCTTTTTTTTGGATTAAGGCCTCTCTCAAAGGACATCATTTAGAGATTTCGGAACATAACCATAAATCAAGTGCTTTTGGAGTCTCGCTATTTGGCTATGAGAATCAGAAGCCAGTAATGTTTGTTAGGGTTGGGACCCTATGTTAGGGTTTGTTAGGTTGGGTTGGGACATTATGGGTAATGAAATGCTTTAAGTTTTTGCGCCAGATATTGCCTAAAATGAATCCATGACTCAGCTATTTAGTAAGTACTTTTCGTCTTTATTTTCCCTTTAGTTGTATTTAGGCTCACCTTTATACTCACAAAATCGGCTACAATAAAAGAAAAATGGGTACACTGTTGTCTATGCGAGATCGCGCTACATTTCCCGACGCCACTTAGTTATAAGCGCTTGACAGTTCCACTCAAGCGTAACATCAACACCTCCATACAGATCTCAAAGATTTTTATTATCATACTTTACCTTTTTGTTACAGCGCGGCGTACACGGTCTACGGGCAGTAATGACGCGTGGTGCGTGAAATACTCGCACATTTCGGTACCCAAATGGAATGCACCTGCCTCCTTAGGTTTTATGTGAAGTTTCCTCACCTTCTTACGGCGGTGGAAGGGCCGCCAATATCGCCGTACTCACTTTGTGACCCCTCATAACACGGGTAATACTTCTTGAGAGGGTATTGAACGTGCGCCTTCCGTCGCGCCGCCCGGTAATTTTACGATGGACCCTTACTTTGTTTTTTCGCTGGTCCGGAGTGCTTGGTGACAGTTTAAAAATGTTGCGGCCCGATTGTTTACTTTTATAGTTAAGTGCTCAAAAGGCGGCTTGAATGACTTTCTCATAACTGAATGTCAACTCTCAATATACATCTTTAAATTATTATGAAATCTATGTTTGACGCTTAAGGAACAAATTGATAGAACTTGTTTCTCTTTATGTCAAACTATACAAATACTTATTAAATAAAAGAAGACAAATTAAATATATTGCAACCTAAATACTTAAAAATTAATTATCAAAACTAAACTATATACATAAAAGGAGTCCCTACAGGCGTACCAAAAATGCTGGCAGCGTTACCCTTTTGGATTATCAGACTAATTCTTGGTCCAAGGCATCTGCCAGATTTTCGGTCACCTGTGATGTCGACTAACCTTTTCGAAATTTTCCTCATTGCCCTAGGACCCCAGGAACCAAGGGTCTCGACACTATAATGTCTAGAATGAATCGCAATTATTAGTTAACACTTTGACCAATACAAACACACAGTTACATTAACTCCAATCCCACATCGATCATCCAACAATAAAAAATATAGTTTACACGTATTTTAATGCATTTTTATTAGGATTTTATAGACATGAAGAGTTCTGTCTACCGGACTACTACGGTACTGCCGGAACCAACTTTTTGTGGTAACCCGCTAACATGGATTGAACTATAGTGTGGCAGATACCGCTTCGAGACCCCATATCACTCTTTGAGAGTGACAAGACCAAGCCCTAAATTCAACGGCGAAATGACCATTTGTTGTCAAACTATTGCAGGACCAGCTATATCTATTATCCCAGCTGGACATAAGTCTGCCCGATTCTGCACCATTCAGCCTCTACCAGCCATCTCAGGAAATGACGATAAATTATCAAATTTTTATAATCATACTTTTTAGCTTTTTAATTTATGAATAGTCCTCGCAGATAACACTTCCTTCGGATCATGTATATGTTCCGATATATATTGTCACAAATTTTCTAAGTTCTAAGCGAAAATTCCCACAACTCGATATAATATGGGTAACACAAAAGTAATGTCTTTTTAAACCAGTCATCATCAACGTCCCCACCGAGGGACACATGTCTACCCGTATAGGGTGTATTAAGCCTTAGTCGTCCACATGGTTCCAGTACGGATTGGTGGACTTCAAGCACAACCTTTAAATTTCTTCGTAGTCGTGCGCAGGTTTCCTCACGATGTTGCCTTTATCGTAAGAGCTTCGGATAAACGTACAAATAATATTGAAAAAATCTAAAAGACAATGGAACGTGGCTGGATTTGAACCAGCACCCTTCACATCAGAAGGCAACAGTCCACACCAATGACCCACCGACGCTGTTAAACCAGTAATTTATCATAATCCAAAGAACACTCAGAATAACCGCTGTTTACAATATATCCATAGAGAAAAAAACCAATTTGCCAAAACGGGTGTTCCAAGGCGCAATATTATTGGAATAGGTTCCCTTCAATTCCTTTGAACGTTTCATTGCGTTTTTGTATGTAAATATTCCTCTTGGTGGTTGGAATTGGTCGGTATAGTCTCACTGTTATTGAATGAAATAAACAGTTTGCTTTGAATAAGTACGTAATCCTATTGGAACCCTTCAAATAAATTGAATGTTTAGGCGGCGTGTAAAATATTTCCTTTTATGTTCATACGTGTGCTTATTTATAACATGAAGTGTTAGATTGAAACGTATGAGAAAACAAAAAAGATACAGACATAATAATATTAAACGTGTTTTCCTCTTGCGTATTCGTATATGATAAAAATAAGTAACAAAAGATTTGCCACTTACTTAAATGATTATGATGCCGTGTGGTAATGGCAAATTCAAGGACAAAAGATTCATCATTTAAAAAAATCACAAAGTTGTATGTTTAATGTGAGAGCGCAGTTTCACCAGTTGAACGTCAAGATGGCTGAACCAAACGAGATATTGACAAGAGACAAAGTACAGTACTACCTATTTCGTAAAAATTTTAGATATACTAAAATATTTATATTATTTTAGTAACATTACCAGGTATCAGAGACCTAACATCTGCTGACGTGACGGTGACAGGCGCAGAGCAGTGGTGACGGACAAAAATGGCTAACTACTGTTATTAATTTCCTTCCAAACTTTACTTTTGGTCAGGCGTACCACTCACCACCAGGTGACATAAAAAAAAACATAATATGTAAGAAATGATGCGTTTTCGGTTTACATTTATTATAATATAATGTATATTTCAACTACGTTTCAACAATTAAAATATGTGTATCCATCTGTCAAACAATTGCAAATCCAAAAGCTGATGACACGTAGCCGCTCACAAGTTCCTCTTCCATCCTATATCGATGTTATCCCCCCAGGAATCGTGTTTGATTGACCGTTACCTCATTTTAATAGGAAATTCGAGCCATTCATCAACACAGCGTATAGTAGGATAACCGTGGTATAAATAATTCCTAGAATGAAGGTGCCTCCGCGTCATAAAATAAAGATGAGCTATCATGGCCCCGCGACGAATATCGACCTGCTTTATACTCGTTAAATAGAGAGCTTTGAGATCATGAGGGGTTTACTATGTAAAACCATATCCGGCAATACGATTATCGCTGTATACACATCGGTTTCAAACTCATTCATATACTAATACTATATGGGTTCATTAATTAGAGAATCGTGACACATACTCGTAGAAAATATAAAGGTTGCTATAATAGCCAGAAATTTACAGGGCAATATCAAAATTGAAAAAGCTTTAGACTAAAGAACAACCAAACTATTATTGTATTGAGAGCAACATACCAATGTAATTTCGAATTTCCAAAACTATATGAACGTTTTCGACGTTTTACGGTGAAGGAAACGTCTCGAGGAATGCGCACGCCTGTGAAGAGATTGAAAGGTTGTGCATGAAGTCGTTCAAACCGTGCTGTCCCGCGTTGATAACAAAGGCCTATACACCCTTTACGGGTAGGTTCGTGCCCCTAGGTGGGGCCGGTTAATGAGATGGTGATGCATCATGAACTTCTAATTTTAAAGGTTATTACAGGTCTCCACTAAAAAATCATAAATAATAACCTTTAATTATGTTTGAAATAGCCAAGTGGTGGCATATATAGCGTGCGGTTTTCAATTTAGCGTTTTAGGCGCACCTAAGCTGCCACTATAAATAATTAAGTGCATTTCCGTGACCTGAAATGCGTACACGAAAGCAGTGGCCTAGGGATTGTGGCTGAAGTCAAAAGACCAAGTTAAAATGATATTAATTTGTTTATTCGAATGAAACACTATAAAAAATGCTGAAGTAGTAATCATGGTCAATTCAATCGTATATTATGCTTTTGTGTATTTGTCCGCGCATATCTTCGTCGCATGTGAACCGATTTTTATGAGTCTTATTTTGTTGGAAAGAAGATACTTTAGAGATGGTTTTATGATAAGAAATCAGAGTCTGATGATGGCAGACCAGAGAAATCGAAGGAACTTTCAAAAATCGCAGATGACTCAGAGCAGCCATTACTTCATTATTGTATATTTATTACAGTGATCACTCAAAATTGTAAGAAAAAGGTTTTTGACAAAAAAATATCGACCTCAAAAGAAGAAGCTAAAATTTTTTTTAAGCAAAAGTAATAGAAGTGGTTTAATAAATCTTTCATTATTTTGATGTCGGTGCCAAGAGTCGAACACACTCTTCAGCTTCATACTTACCTCTAGTAAGTATATTAATTCACTTTTATTGTTTACCTTGGCACCGTCTTCAAAATTATAAAATAATTGTTTTACCATTTAGTTAATACAATATTTTTAGTTTGGAATCAGTTTTTTTTTTTAATATTTCACTTACTGTCCCATTTTTTGTACTGATATCAAATAAAAAAAATTACAATAACCATCAATGTTTCGGACTATGACTGTGTGACGTTTAATTGTAATTGTAATAGGTGTTCATTTTTTTTTAAAATATACTATTTAACTGTATTAGTTTATTGACAATATATATCGTATAATAACGTAGCGTATTTAATTAATGTATTTAATTAATATATTTGAGAAAAATTCAACATAACGCCTGTTCGATTAGAAGATTCGTCTTCATAATATACATACCGAGGTTCACCAAATAAATACTTAACACTTTGCGACTCTCACAAAGCTTTATCAGTGTTTCCTCAAACTAGTAAGAATAGAACTTGTCAAGCGGAATGCGTTTCATTTACCCCAGTTCCAAATAAAGGAGAATTCTAATTTTCAAAAGAAAATGTGCACTGAAGCAGACGCTTTATAACAATTCTCATTCAATGGTAGAAAATGTTTTTCCTACAAGCTCGTTAAAGATGTTGTTACATTGTCTCAGCGCCTAACAGACATTTCCAAGTCGATGCCTCGACAAAGTCAATTTTTAAATGATGTCGTAGCGATACTTATGCCAGTAAATTCCTTTTATTATCCTACGGAGTTTTTATGTAACATGAAAAATAATGTATACCTTTTTAGGCGAAAATATTTTTTCTTTATATATGGCTTTTTTGTTTTGGTAAATTTGGAAGTTGGCCTATATTATTTATATAAACTGTTGCTTAGGTCCAAGTGTTAGTTGTACACATCTCTTTAAAATCACAGTTCTCTTATTTTGCATTAGTAGACTGGTCTTCCTCTTTCTTCAACAAACATTCGCCAACATCGGGCAAGAGGGCTTTCTACGTTATGCTTTAAAAGACGCGGGCGTTGCTCCAGGAATCGCCTGCATGTACTCGTATGTAAGAACACCATGTAGGAGTAGATAAAGTTATTTAAAATAGTTGTGATTTCTTGCAAAAAAATAATTATAATTTAAATAAACTTTGGACTGTTTATAAAGTGTACATAATAAAAAATATCTAAGTGTATCTAATAAAAAATAGCAAATGGAAAAATTCGATCTCTTTACCCCCTTGACAAATGTGTGAAGAGAACAAGGTGTTAAGAGGCATTTTCAAATATGTAAACTAATAAATAGATCACGTGCAATATATGTATAATAAATACTTACTATCACGTTTATTACGTTGTAAATATACAATAACCAGCCACAATCTAACGGGAATAAACATTTGGTAATAAAAATATGTCGTTAAGTACTTCTATTGATAGCACTGTAAAACCTCAGTAAGAAAGTGGCGAGACACTTGTGTGACAGTTACGTTATTTTAGGGACACTTCTACTTACCGTCCACTATTAGACAGACTTTTTTATTAACACACTAAGGGGCTTACCCTAAGGGCTTGCCCACGAGGGCAAGCAAAATGATTCCACTTCAATAATAAAGGGATTTTCTCCTTGTTCGGCAACCATCGAACAAGAAGAAACATTGTAGGTATTCTAATCTACCGTACTGGGTGGTAGACTTGGCACTGAGTCGTCTAGATACGTAACACCGCAGTACCAGATATGGTCCCGTGAAATAGAAGTTCCTCATGTTTCGGTATGAGGGCACTGTAGCTAGTAAAATTACCGGGTACAAGAGACCAAAAATTCTTGTCTTAGCTGACGGGTGCACTGATGGAGAATAATAACTGTCTATTAGTTGTTGGTCTCAATCAATGCCTCTCTGTGAATGGTCAGGCGTATCACTTATTAACAGGTGAGCGACCTGACTGTCAGATATTGGACAACGATTAGCCGGAGATTTTGAGATATTAGGTTGAAAAAGAAAACGCTGCTACCCGTTCTCTGGTGAATATTCTAATCCCTTATCCACATCTTACAGCAACCATTGAAACCAATGTGGATAATTTTAATCTAATTTTCCTTTAGTACACGGCATATATATCTGATAAAACAACTACTTATTTTGCCATATTTCAAAGTGTTCGTTATTTTCGAGGCAGACAATAATTTAGGCTTTTTCAAAGAATACAATTTCGACGTCTATCGTTAAAAACGAGATGAATCGTTAAGCAGCACATTCCCAATTCACAAGAGCATTAGAAGCTTGCAAAACGAACATTTTACAACGTAGTGCAGTCATAAATTCAGGTCGTTCTTGAAAAAAACATCCACATTTTTGTTGCTATAAATTCGAGCCTTCCCACATTAGCTATTTATCGAGCACCCAAATACACCTCAGTGTAAAGCTATCGTTTGAAAATCGACAAACATAAATCGCACCGAGCACTCTTATCGGACTTCGTGATATATTATTAGTTGGCGACTTCTCGTTCTACGCCCTCGCTTTGTTATTTTGCTATAACGAGCCTAATTTATTGTGGTCACTGCGAGCCCTGTGACAACCTGAAATTACACCGAGCACCCGCCAAATCTAAAGAAACCTATAAAAATGTATGAGCACGGAGCGCGCCAGCCAAAGCTTAGTGCACAAACGCAATCATCGAAATTATACTGTACGCATTATTCAGTCGCGCGTATAAATCGTACTTCATGCATTAAACATTCAGGACCTCTTAAATAATAAGAAAAGTTTCGGCTTCTCGAAGGTACTATTGTTTATTCTATTCTTTTGGTTCAGATTGGAAAGCCTTTTTACACCATTCCATTTACTGGGCCTAGAGAATACATTCACAGTATTGAGCAAAAGGGAAAAAACAGGAGAGCTTTGTCTTCAAACGTCTGTTATTTTCTTGAAAGGCACTATAAAAAATGTACGTAAAACATTTACGCTCCATAAATTTAAACATTGAAAGTTATTCGTGTCCATTAATGAAATTACTAGAAGAAAAATACATACAAATATAGACGCTATTAAGGTACTGCGGGAAATTAAAGAAGAAGAATAACGGTTCAGGTGGTTTATTAGTTGTAATAAACGTTAATGAGAAAGTTTGGTGAGGCGCATTAGTTAACGGCTGACTAACAAGAATTGGGATAGAGAGTTGCCTTCAATTTCATGGCCGAACAATTTCATATGACGAAGGGAGTTCCAAGCTAAGCAATCTAAAAAGTCGATCGGCAATCTTTTAGGATAATTAACTGCTACATCCCTTGTTCGTGGACGTATGGATGAGGGGACGCATGTAGATATGGGAAATTTATTGCCGTTGTCAGAATTTGGTGAATCGCCTCGGAAAAATTGGCTTGGCCACTGCATTGTTTTGTTTTGGCTTTAGTTTCCATTGGCTTTGGTAGGGGCTCCTTTTAACTCTTTTTAACTCGCCTGCTGGTTTTGGATAGAAGTTTGATTTTCCAAAGTATCTTGTATTTGATCTGTGATGTTGAATGAAACATTGCTATAATTGTATTAAATTTATTTTCAGTTTACTAGTGACATTATAAAAAATTGTTATGATTACCTTACATAAAAATCCTTCAAATGAGAAAGGAATGACGTGTACATCAGCCTTTAACGTTTCACTATTGAGCACAGGTCGTCCCAAATTGTATGACGATGGGGGACATTGGGCTGTAATAACCATGCGGGCCCGTAAAAGTGGACTGGTATTAAGGACTACCGTACTTAGATACTAATTTGAATTGAATTAATTAATTACGGCGTGACGTTACTTTCGAGGCTTGGAATAACATTATCGGTCATCCATCCATCGATCGAACACTGTGTAAGTTGCTTTCCACGATCTTCAACCGAACACGGCAATCGCTATATCATAGTGTAATCAATACGAAGTGTTGTATTTGAACTAATTATTTGAAATTCGAACACTGTGTAAGTTCCCCCCACAACGCCCTAAGCCGAGGTTAGAGTCCCACTCTGGGTCGCCCACAGGCTCGTTGTGTAAATTTTACGGCTGAGAGCCATCTGCACTCGCCGATTGCCCGGTGAAGCTGTAAAGTTTTTGCTAGGTTTTCACGATCTTAAACCGAAAACGGCAATCGTTATGCCATCAATATAAGGTGTTATAATTGAACTGATTATTTCAACTCTTAATTGAAATTGAACCAAACATTAAGGTCACAACCCCTAGGAGTCGCGTTGCAGATTACACTGGAAGCGGTCCTGCGAGCACGGTAGATCGTTATCGCTTATAAATCGCTCGCTTTTATCGTTCCTTACTGAAAAATGCTAAATTCCACCGGTTGCCGCCAATGTGCCTTTATTTTTCAACCTTATCAACAAGGCAGGTATTCTCATACATTGCTTGTGACTTAGAAAATATATGTTGGTTACAATCCCTAATATAGTTTTGTCACAAGTTAATGTTACCGCATATGCTCAACTTCTTAGAGATAAGTATTATTTGAAAATGCCTTTGTGGAATTTCTTTTGTTTTCAAGTAATCGGTTTCTTGGGCTGAGGGGCATCGCCATTCTTGCCTAAATAAGGTATTCCATTTAATAAACACTAACATAACACGAAACCTCGAAAATTTAACCTACCGTTAAATTGATTTTGTTCTTTATAAAAAATGTATATGGAAGAGTTTTCTAAGTACCAAAATTTCAATTTATAACGCTTGGTTTGATTGGTTTTTTATTCTTTAATATACTGCAAAAAATATTTATGTATCTTTGTTCTTTAATATTTTATGAGGTCAGTAATGGAATGCGTACCGAAATGCAGGTTGTAATACTCGTAAAACCAAATCATGGAATGCGCTTTCATATAGTAACAACGAAAACAAAAGAAAAGTATTAAAAATATTACATTGAAACTGGTAAATATGGTTTTATAACCGAACGTAAATACATAGCAAGCTTAACAGAATAAATTGCAGCATTAAACAATACAGACGAAACGAATCTGTAAAGTAGGTCAAATTATTGTTGAAGCTTATGAGTCTTCGAACCTAAATACCAGATGCGTCCGAATATGCAAACATAATTTAAGTATATAAAAATATCAGAGTGAGAAACCCATTTAACCTTAAAATAAAGGATGATGAACTTTAAAATATCATTAACACTACGAAAGTGTGTAGTAAAATACATGTTTTACACGATATTGTTAGTCGCTTAGAAAGAAGAGCATAATAAAACTTATGGTTTTTTTAACGATTTTCCTTAAATATTAAGTCCGCTAAGACGCATCACCTGCCGGTTTCTATTGGAAGATTTTTAAAACATCGTATACTATTGTGAAGTACGACTTATAAATGCAATTTACGTTTGGATTTTTTTGTGTTGAGTTGAACTACGGAGTTTATTTATTATTATGATATCACCTTTAAAATAACGGCATCTTAATATGATAATAAAAGAAAACCAGAGAGACACTTTCCTTCGTATTTTTTTTGCTATAATTAAATGTGACAATGCATAGTAAGCCCATTGAACGCCGGAAATCCAGACACAATAGAAAATCTATTGTGCCTGGCGCCTTAAGGCGTCATTGGCGGTCAAAGGGTAAATATTTTACAATAGTACAATATTTAATGTTTGATTACAATGTGCTAAGAAAGAGTCGTGGAGCGTCGGTGTGAACTGTTGCCATCTGATCTGAAGGGTGCAGATTCAAAACTCGCCACGTACCAATGTCATAATGTCTGTGCACGTCACTGGTTAAGAGGGACAGCACTAAGTCGAGGTTAGGGCCCTAGTGGGCGCCCTCAGTGGCCGTCCTTCTTCCTACTTCGATAGGTATCCGTTAGCGATCTCGTTGGCTGAGCTAGTCTCGCCATTTACATCCAGTGTCATTTTTGATGACATTTCGAACTATCTCAATTACATGTTATCGTTTATCGTTTATTCGCCCTAATTTGCCTCTACAGATTTGAAAACATAGGCGATCTGCTGTCATCGACAACACTCAATTTGACAAAAACGTAAATTATTAATTGTTTTTGCGATTAGTGTCTCTCACTTTTTTGACGACCCATTTGGTGTTGCAGTTGAAACGTCGGCTACAACACCAAGGGTTCCGGGTTCGATCCTCGGGCAGTACAAACATTTGTGTGCATGAACCTATTTGGTTGTATTAGTCTGAGTGTTTTCTAAGTATAATATGTATGTATTTACAAAAAAATATATATAAGTATGTTTATCCGTTGTTTAGTACCCATGATACAGGCTTCACGCTTAACTTGGGGCTAGATGGCGCTGTGTGAATGTCAGTGGATATTATTTATTTACTTTGCATACTCTACTCATAATGTCTGTGCACGTCACTGGTTAAGAGGGACAGCACTAAGTCGAGGTTAGGGCCCTAGTGGGCGCCCTCAGTGGCCGTCCTTCTTCCTACTTCGATATGTATCCGTTAGCGATCTCGTTGGCTGAGCTAGTCTCGCCATTTACATCCAGTGTCATTTTTGATGGCATCTGCAGCAAACATTAAAATCCATTAAAAAAGAAAGGATTAAGAAAGAGTAAGTACTAAGTATATTCAATTCTATTAACACAATATAATTATACACGACACAATACTCACATGTTGTATATAATTACAAAAAGGTTAAACATAACATGTTTGTTTAAAAATAACTACTAACAGCTTTAGCCGACCCTAGTTTGCTAGTTAGCCGGTTCCATACAACAAAACGAATGATTTATCAGTGAAGTTTAAATTTGGGCTCCACCGCGGTCGCCGTTATCCAAACTGCAAACTTTAATCGGATCCGACAAATTCCATTTACTTTAATTGAATCCCGAAAGGTAGTTACAATTGTTGTTTGTGTCAGGTTAACAGGCAGATTTAAGGCCTTTGATATACATAATCACACTTGTTCGATAGAAAATAAGTTAATCGGAATGGTATGAGTGCCTGACCAGATGGATTTAGACGTAATGGTCGTCTACTTGGAATAACTAAATATAAGAACTCTAACGCAAAACAGATTAATTGGTATAAGATCTAAGGCCACAATGGTGTAACTGCGAGTGCATCATCATCAGCACATTATACACCGCCACCGAGGGGTACCTGACTACCCGTAAAGGGTGTATAGGCCTTAGTCCACGCGGTCTCATCTGGCGTGCGTATGATTGAAAGTTTTAGAAGGGGCACCCACGAAAAGAGCGAAACGTACATTCTTTAACAATGTATCAAATCTGATGTGCATATTTTATTTAATTTTTGATAAAAGTCTATAATCGTAAAATTTTATGAATAAAACTAAATTCATGTCAATACTGTCATCTTGTTAAAATAAATAAAGATCGTAATGATTATAATACACGAATAATCTATAAAATGTTATGAATAAGTGGCTGTGAAAGATGTATTTCAATAAAAATATATTAAGTTGGAGTTTGATAAATAGCATGATAAAATATTCTATTTCAATAAGTTAAGACTGATTTTTGGTATCCATTATCAAAATTAGGTCCGAAGCTAATACTTTCATGTATTCATGGATTTCGTATTGGTATATTGGCATGCTTAAGCTTTAGCTATAGGAAACTGAGTTCATCGATATTCTCTGGCTATAAAGAACATTCAGTTATTTACGACGATATCATTAGGCTTCTTATTTTGTTATAATATTTTTCGTTGATACAAAATAGTTTCCGAAACCATAAAAAAATAAACGATGATGTATCATCGTCTTTTAATAAATCGTTCACGGTTGAAGGTTAAAGAAATCTTCTAACGTTTCATCACATTTAGTTCCGTTCTGTTGACTTTCATTGTCATTGGTCAAGAAATCAAGGTCAGGGCTCGGTCATTGTGCGGATGATAACAAAAAATGAGGTGCTGTATTATGAAATATATTATTATTTTGTACAATTAGGAGTCTAATGGGTACTATGTCACAGACTAGGGATAGCGAACTGCGGTACATTTTATACGTCTTGTAGGTTTGTTAGTTTATAGATTTATTATATTTAATTGTGTTTCTTTTTTATAAAACCGTAGT
Source organism: Leucinodes orbonalis (assembly GCA_019425675.1). Lineage (NCBI taxonomy): Eukaryota > Metazoa > Arthropoda > Insecta > Lepidoptera > Crambidae > Leucinodes > Leucinodes orbonalis. Next base: position 30,893 of record PQWD01010967.1, read on the forward strand.
GTTTTCTACATAAGACCCACCGGTAAATACTTTCGGAAAAAAAACTACCAATTTCATTTTATACAATTATTAAGAAGTGACACAGCAATAACAGTTCAGGGTACTAATTCTACTTTTTATTGTGTACATTGAATAAGACCAAACAATATCTGTTACTTACTCCAAAAATCGTTTTTTTTGGGGCCGAGGGTACGAGAGTAGGCAAAACTTTTATTTTACTAGATGGAGGAATCTTTTGTTAACTGTTGTGCTTTAAACACCAATAAGACTACAAAATTGTATTTATACGTTGTGGTTTTGTGTGTATTCTGTTTAATTAGTTTTTCTGATGTAAGATGGAAAAAATAGAGTAACTTTATTAAATTATTCGTTTACTTATTGTTTAGTTTCGATAAGTCTCAGTATAAATAATAATAAAGTCTGTACTTACATTTAATTATTTTGTAAGGATATTCAAAACGAATTTGTATTAATAAACGTTTATTTTATTTGTAAAAAAGTAACAACAATGTACAAAAAAATAACACAACAATAGACATAAATTCACAGTTCTATGTAAAAAATTACAACTTCAGTGACTTCGAATTGAATAAAATATTTACAAAATTTGAAGTCACTACACAGTCTTTAAATGAATCAACTCCCACATACAAATATCAAACTTTTATGTGATATTCATAAACGGTACATATATAAATACCTACCGATTTTAATTTCCTCTGTATTATGCTTTTCACAAATATTTTTTGAAAAGGCTATTTTTATTTTTTGTGAGTAGCCATACCTATAAAGTCATAACAAAAAATAGGACAAATTTGAAAAATATCAACAAAAAAATAAATCAACGCTGTCCACCATTTAATGGCCCTTCTTGTGACCCCAATGCTTATGGTCTTCATGACCTCCCTTCTTGTCGTGGTCATGATGGTGATGCCAATGATCATGATGACCGCCCTCACCGTGATGGCCCTTGTGGTGGTGATGATGACCTCCGTGATGGTGATGACCTTTCTTGCCGTGGTGGTGTTCATGATGACCTCCATGTTTGTGTCCGTGGTGATGATGACCACCTTTCTTGTGGCCTCCTTCATGGTGATGTCCGCCATGATGTTCGTGGAACCCTTTCTCACCGTGATGGTGGTGGAAGTGCTTATCCTTTTTGAACTCGTCGTGTTTGTCAACTTCATGATGTCCCTTTGTGTCGTGTCCTTTGTGGAAGTGACCGTGCTCCTCATGCCCGTGTCCATGGTGACCCTTCTCGCCATGATGGTGATGGTCATGGTAACCTTCGTCGTGGTGGTGGTGCTTCTTGTGACCGCCGTGTTCACCGTGGTGTCCTTTGTGCCCTTCGTGGTGGTGATGACCATGTTTGCCGTGGTGATGTTCGTGATGGCCTTTGTGGCCTTTGTCGTGGTGGCCTCCGTGTTCGTGATGGTGATGTCCGTGATGTTCATGGCCGCCGCCCTTATCCCAATGTCCGCCGTGATGGGATGCCGCGGGTTCTAAGTCGGCATCGCCTTTCTCCCTTATGTCTTTTGCGGACGCAATCGCCACGAAGGCGACTACCGCGGCTACCACCAGGAGAGTCCTCATGGTGGTTCGAACGGGTGCTGAATGATACTGCTTCAGTAATCAAATGATTATATACCGATAGACGGTGCAGTGGTCGCTCGATTTGGCAACCCGACTCTCGATAGTGTCAAGGCTTTTGTAGGCAATTGACGACGGAAGAGATTTCTAGTTTCCAGGTCATTTGCACTACTTCCACGTAGTTTATTTTCAATGTAATGGTTTGTTATTGATAAATCATGCACGAGTGATGTATTTGCTCATATAGGGAATAGGGGGTAAGGAGAAAATAAATTAAATATGTTGAGACTTTTCTTGTAGGTAAGTTATTCTAAGGAATAGTAGTTTGTAGTGATTTACTGGTGTCACAGGACTTTGGTCAACGAAGCCTATTATCTTACGCATGTAATAGATCCAGTCGAAAGCATACATGTTTAAAGATCTCCACAGCGAGGTACGGAGCTTTTGTCCTGCAATTGTCATAGTGACTGAAGAAGTAGTAGCACTTATTAAAATATGCTTCAGAACAATTATGATGAATTTTGTACAATTAAAAAAGAAATAGCAAAGTAATGATTTTTTTAAGAATTCAATACGCACAAAAAGTAATCTAGTCTCCTGAATTTAAATATTAATATATTATTCATGTATGCTGAGAACTAACAGCAAGACATGTACAAAACGAGTCTTACTTCGAAGACCCTTTCTTAAGTCGTTTGCGTTACGTAGGTAACCCACAAACGGTACCCCCTAATTCAGATTGACGGGTAAATCGCGAAGCTCATGCATAAACAATATGCCAAAGGTACAATTTATTTACGAACTTAAGTTCACAGCTAAAAGGCTTATTAGAGGATGTATCGTAGAAAATTTGTGCGCCTTAAACAAATATTTTATAAGTAACAGTGCTTGGAAAAAGTATCTGTTTTTCATGTATTTTGATGTATTCAAAGAGCACGCCAATTTTCTTCGAATACTTCAATAAAGTTTTGGTAGTGACAATCTCATATGATAAATTAAAAAATACTTCTTTCACATAGTTTTCATTCTTTATAAATAAGAAACTTACTTTTTTAAATAATTACAATCATTAAGTTCCAATCGAATATCGACATCATTTCCTTCGCTACATTCATGAAATTCAGGAATTAATACAGGTTTGGTAAGCAAATTTACCATAACCGCGGTATGTTGCGTTTATTATCATAAACTGCACTTACATGACGCCCCTCCAAGTTTTTTCATTCCACCTGGAAACATACCTAGTCAAAGGGTTTGTTTCCGATGAACGTTCTGTGTTCGTAGTGTTTCCTAATTGTTGAGACAGACCCTTTATTAGACATCCTCGTTTAAAAATGGCCGAGTCTTATCTACCAGGAGCAAAAAGCAAGGAATTGACATTGTCGATGTTGAAAGAGATGGTTACAATTTAAGTTCGGGTAGGAGACATGCTCGCTTATTTTAACAATGAGAAAAGTATTTAGAACGATAACGTGAAAATATGATTTTTTTTCAATGAAAGACTTTAATGTTATGACACGTTTAACGCACTTCTAAAGATTAAAACGAATAAGCATTTTCGTCGGTAAATAATTTCGACCGATCAAAAGATATTTTTTTATAAAACTCATTCACATGACGAATAGGTCGTCATGTGAATGAATTTTATGATGTAATCGCCGAGACGTCAGCTACTACACCGAGGGTTTCATGTTCAATCGCCGGGCAGTACAAACATTTGTGTGCATCAACATGGCAGTTTGTATTGGTCTGAGTGTTTTGTGTATAACATGTATTTTATTACAAAAAAATATATAGATATAATTATCCGTTGTTTAGTTTTAGTTTATTACAGGCCAAAGCTTAGTTTGGGGCTAGATGGCGCTGTGTGAATGTCAGTAAATATTTATTGATTTGGAACGGTTCTCAAAACTATCAGTGGAGATCTAATTCAATATTAAATGGGAAAAATTAAGAAAGTTGTTAATGTTCATAAAAGATAGTAGGAAAAGCAGTCAATGTTTGGAGCTACAAATAACCCTTTTCTAATGCGCCTTTGAAAGTTAATTATACCGCTTCACCAGTTTTTTCCTCAACTTACCAACAATTTAATCTTTGAAGCCTCACATCGGCAACGCAAGCAACGAACTTCGAACCATTCGCCGATAAAAGCAACTTAAAAGATACACCATAATTGAAATGTCAAGAGCATTCTTTGTATAAACGGTTTTAGAGCACAATGTTGTATTTTGTGTAGGAATAGTATGTTGCAGAAGCAGTCGATAAATTTCAATTCTTTCTTTCATTTTCTTTTTACAAATTCAATACTCAATGTTAAACCCGTTGCCAAAAACCTGTAGATTGTAAATTACAATGAAAACACTTCAGGAAACTAAAAATAGCACCAAATAGATAGCACGTTAATGGTAGTGTTCATTTTTATGGTGGGTATTGTACAATTCGCGAAAAATTACCACAAGGTGCCCTTCTACGTAAGATGAAGACTATCTTAATGAAAGTGATACATATAATTATGAATAATTTAAAAATGTCATAAGCATTAACAAAATACAAGAATTTTCGGTGTATCGCCGCCACTGGACTTCTAGTAGTAGAAATGAGTTCAGCGCAGTGATCATATTTCGTAAATAGTCATCATCAAAAATTATATGCAAGCTACAGTGCTAGCTTATCCCATAACACAGAAGTGCATAATACTCCTGTTTCACGGGCCGATATCTGACACTTCGGTGGTATCTGCCTAGACGACTCAGTACCGAGTCTACCACCGACTTACTACGGGAAAGAATGCTCGATAGTCTTTTATTTTAATAACGTTGTTTTACACTTTGATGAGTCCACCGTGAATTCGAAGACACCAACTGGCTATTTGTCTGATGAATAGGAAGATTTTGCGTATGCAATCACATTGCAAACTTTTTCTTTCTATAAGGTATATCGTTCTTAACTACCTCTCAACATCAACGGAAATATGAATTACATATTACAGCCATTTTCCTCGTCCATAATAGTACTTGTTCAAAGGAAATACGACCTGCCCGTCCGTGTTGTTTTATTTGTCTTGTTAACACAAATCAATTGGAAAAAATGACAACACTGTATCCCGACGTCGGATAAACAAGCAGCGCGAGATTTATTTGTTGTTCATTATATTGGTTATGGGGTAGGTTTGAAGTTGTAAGAAACTAAGGTTTACCCGGGTATGTGAAGTTTTGCTCAAGTATTTTAGTGAAGTCTCAATTAGAATAAAAACAATGTAAAGCTTTATGAACACTGGAACACCTAACACCCAAAACAACTGGTTATTTGACAAAAAAAAGGTTATCATCATACCTACTGAAGTCGTTTGATAGAATGTGAGACTTTATATATGTCGCTTCGAGTGAAGGCGCAGGGTAGTATTGTCGGATAATAACACAGACATCCGAATATACAATTAGACTGGACAAGCCGTCAAGTTTATAGGCAGTCCCAGTGTCGCAATTTCTTTTCGATTCTTATCTGTGAAAAGTTATTATATTTCTTGGTAAATTTACTGATTCATTGCGATGATGGCATATTACAATTGCACAGGATGGCATTTTGGGAAAAAACGGAAATTTCTTCTAATATTCATGCGTATTGACTCGTCTCACAGAGCGTAAACTGGCAGCCAGTGTATGCTCGTTGAGCTTACATTTATCGTACTTAAAAACGCGGCTTGCCCCATCTCCTGTATTGGGAAATCTGTGGATAATAATAAAGATCTGCAGTCATGGATATCTTTCAATAGCATAACTTCTTCCTTTACAATTAACATGTACTTACATTCAGATGAGCTGAATCGCCTATTTCACATTAAATCGGTAACATTACATTCAACATTTGAAAGTTGGCAATTGGTCTTAAAAATAAACATTTTGCGTGGAAATATATTTGCGCTTGTGTCACCAGAAGCCAACACTTGTTATTTATCGGTAACATTGACGAGGAGCGAGACAATCCGACAACATTCATCCCGACGGGGCATATACACTGCTATTGTCGAAAAATATTGACATTGTTTTTGTCATGTTGCCAAAACTAAAAAAACCTATGTTAATTAAAAGTTTGGCGCTATAGACAGACCACTTGAGTCGCACTATTTACTTAGGTACAATTTAAGTACAAATAATCTCATAATAAAACTAACATATTAAATTTAAGAAAAAACACCCTTATAATTCCAGAAAGTTCTGAAAATCGTTGTTTTACGTTCTCCCTAGCTAATGATAAATACAGTAATAATTACTGTAATACACCAGGTTTGGTGTAAATAATTACTATTGTATATTGAATTACTTTACTTATAGATTCAACCATAATTGTTCCTAAACTATTTATGCCAAAGCTCTGATTCAATTATGAAACGACAAACTTCCGCTTTATCCAAACTCAGTTTGTCACTGTACGCCAACTCGGTCTCTCGTCGCGATAAATCAATTTCAGCCAGCCTTTCAACCTCAATACAACTGTTATTTATAATTAATAGACGTTGTTAAATAACGGCACTCGATGAATAAGAAATGCTTCATTGAAATCAGGTTTGAATTGATGAGGCTTCACTCACGCCCACGTTGCTCCAGCCACTTCCTACCTTATTTTGATAGAATACGGTGAGATAAATATAAATAAATATCCACCGACACTCACACAGCGCAATCTAGCACTACTCTGTTTAGCTATTGTCTGCGTTGAAACTTAATAGGCTGATTGTGTGCGTTTCCCGGACCCCTAAATCAACAGCGATCTTCTAGGAGCGCGGGCGCCTTCGGGAGACATCGGTATCGATCGGTGGTCATCAGCTATCCGGCAGTCTACCAGGATGTCAGCCACTCGGCGCTTCGGCTTCACAAGTTCACAACTCGTACGCACCGGCCGTAATTCCATTGTTAATATTGTTATATTACGGTATTTGTTTTAAGTCATAGGTGAACGAGACCTAGTGGTAAGTGATACTCTTGACCATGTCAGAAGCCGTGTTGATAGAAATTAACAAGAGTAGATAGTTATTACTGTCGTCAACACTGCCCTGCACCCGTCACCCGAGATGACAGATGTTAGGTCTTTTATACCCGGTAATATTGCTAAACCTAGTAAATATAAAATTACAGTCCTCTTTTTTATTTAAAGAACCTAGTTAGAACCCTGATAATCTAAATCGATCAACACCCAGAGATTACGCCGATAAGTTTTCGTAATAAAGTACATATACACCATTATATGGTAATAAATGGTCAACCAATAAAAGGCGGAAATATGTAAAAAAAATAAAGTAATAAAGATATATATAGTCTCTTTACAATCTATCGCAGATCGCTGCTGCATATTTAGATCTCTCACAATCTTCAACACATATCCCGGTCCTCCGTTTTTCTTATTCAGCCACCACCTGCAACCATTTGCAAGTCGTTGGTTCATTGGGCCGCAAGGCGTCCTACGCTATGCTTGAAAAACTAGTGTAGGACGATTTCCATATTCTGCAAATAGTACGTATAATTAATTGTTAGTCCTTACAAAACATAATGAAAATGTACAATTAATTAACGATTTTAATTAAGATCTTATCTATTCACAAATAAGTTATATTCATTGCCAAGACTTATTTTATCTGAGTTATGAATAAACTGTGATAAACGGAATGTAATCAAAGTTACAAGTAGCCTTGAAACAATTCCTGAATCAATACTTTGTCTACTTGGGGAATACCTTTGCGTCTATTAGGAAACTTTTGAGAATATTTCTTAATTGGTACCTACACTGAAATATCTGGGACTTGCGTTGTCTTGAGTTACTTTTCGTCATTGTTTGAACATACATTTATATTAATGTTTTCGAAAAGACGAGGATTGTATCGCTTTTTTAAATTTAATTCAACATCCGAGCATTTGTCTGCTATCCTGATGGCAAGTGACGAAGCACAAGATGGCAAATTTGCGTACCCTAATAATGGATCTACACTATCGCATTATATTTATTTATTTCGCTGTATAGTTCTGCGAACCCTCGATTACGGGCAATTAACTGTCAAACAGTTTTCTTTTGTTTAGAAAGTAGATTAGAGGGCCCGGTACACCAAGGGTTCCGGGTTTTATATCCAGGCAGTACAAACATTTGTCTGCATGATCATAGTATATAAGTATGTTAATCCGTTGTTTGATTTCCACATTACAGACTAATGCTTAGTTTGGAACTAGATGGCGCTGTGTTAATGTCAATGGATATTTATTTTATTTATTTTTATCTCTCGGCCGTAGCCTTTTGGTAAGTGATAGACTTGGTGCTGCACCGTCTAGGCAGGTGCTACAGTCGTTTGGCCATGCCAGATTTTACCCCGTAAAACAATAGTGTTATGCATTATAATTTCATTCCAATGTTACAATTTTCAAATTACTATATTATATTTACCTTAGTAAATAGCCTTGCTTGTATTGATATTTTCCTAATAGGAGACTGTCCAACGTTACATAAAAAGCCAAACTAGGTGATCCCGTTGCGTATAAACCTGTAAATTTATTTCCAATAAGATGTCGCGACAGAAAACAACGAGGACAAACACGCCCCATGTTAAGCGGGATGACATCTCCATGAAAATCGTCTGTAGATTCTATTAGGGCAAATAGTGTCTAAGTTATGTGTTGTTGACTGGAATCGTGTTTGGGGCACATTGTAGACGATTTGGGGATATTTTCATCTCAGTTTGCTGGTAGGTTAGTTACATTTCAAGAAGAGATATTCTTAAAATTAAATTTTGTTATTTAGGATTTTATTAAAAATGTAGATCGTTTTGTTTTAAGAAAATTTACGGTTTATTAATTCAATTACCTATAAAATAATAAAATTATGTGTTTGTCTTATATTGGAAAAGTTGGCGAATAGGCCAAGGCTTTCAGGTTTGATCCCCGTGGAGTTGCAACCATTTTTTTTGCTTTAATATGTATGTGTATTGGTCTTGATGTTTCTTATATTGATTATATTTACAAACATAAAGCATATAAGGTTTATCCATGTATGAATACGTGTTAGTTAAATTTGGGGTAATGGCTATAACGCTGCCGTGTAAATGTATGTGTATTATTTATTTGTTATGAAAAAGAGTTTATTCCATTAGCTTATGTTAGTTTAATATTTTTTTATAACAGTCTAGAATGAACTTAATTGGGTTCTTACAATATAACATAGCTCTTGAATGTTAAACTAAACAAAAAAGTTGCTGTCTTAAAAAAATAAGTAACAGTAAGAGACCGCAAAAATTTACTCTTTGTAAATTTTACCTCCAAAAAATTGTAGCCGTTTATTCCACATAACTATTATTGTAGTCATTGAAAGTCTTAACCAGTTCTCCTCTAAAACAAAACATTCTCAAATTGTAAGTGTAAATCCAGGCAAATTTTGCTCCTCATACTCGTAAACGAAAATCCTGTGGTCGTCTTCAAAATTTCAATGTTCAAATTCTAGGACTCTTTTCCAACAACAAATACATTCGTCAAAAATTTCTTATACAGTGTACTTTTACTCAATACGTATGCACATCTAAGCCAGCGAGAAACCAATTCCATTAGAGCATTATCTGCTTTCTGAACGTAACCTTACAGTGGGAGTGAGTTTTTTGATCCCTACCGGTCGATGCCCCGGGAATGCATTGGCGAACTGTCAGTATCGAGATGTTTATCGGACTAATATCAGGATAATATCCGAAGGGGATTCTTGCTTGGGCGGTGAAAATGGTAATGTGATGATGTTTTGCTTAGTCGGTTTATATTTGGATATTCAGGTCTAGATTTCATTTGAAATTTAATACCACAATTTTGGTAAACATTTTCTATACTTACTTAAAACATTTGCCAAACACTACACTATTATTTTAGGTGAAGTTTTAATAAGTATTATACAGAAAACCTTAAAAGAATTTTATTTCTTTTTCTGCAAAAATATGCCTGTTATTTGTTACATATGCATATTTTGTGGAATACACAGTTTTATAAACCACTAGCTGGTGCGATTCCGTCTGCGCAGGATCAGATTTTTGAGTAGCTTTTATAATAGACCGATTTTAGATATATTCATATTTCCATCATGAGTTACAAATGTGTAACAGTTTTAGCAGCGCACACTAGAAAGCCCGTAGATGGTAGATGTTTTTAGGGTACTTCCATATTCAACCAGCAGTTTCTACCGGTGATAATTTTTTCATAGTCATATTTTGAACAATTCATATGTTTCATTGTTAAGTTTTATTGAAATCTATTCAGTAGATCTGCGTAAAAAAATAACAAACATTCAATCTTACAAAATTTCGCATTTATAATATTAGTAGAATTGCATAATTGAAAAAATATTTTTGTTTAAAAAATATTCATAATTTGCAATGAATAATGCAGTACTGTCGCATTGAGTCCAGTCAGGCTTTTTATCTTTTTGCATTGCGCCGAAACAAAAGGCCATCGCAAAAAATTAAAACATCAACCGCTCGAAGGTCCAAATATTCATTTTGAGAACCGCACATTGCAAATACGAAACAAAAAGCGAACGCAAAAGAAAACGAAACGAGACGAATCGCAACAAAGCCAAAGCGAAACGAGCGAATCGAGCAAAAAAGCCTCGGTCTGATTGGTTGTTTATCACGGGCAGCTTAGTGATGGGGCATTCGGCAAGCCTGTGTATCCGCAGACACCGGTATCGGGTTTTAGTTTCTAGTCGGCGTATCCCGGAACAATGGGCGACTTCAATCCACTCCGCACACAAATTTTCGTAGGCGACGGTGACTTCGGTTAGGGTTGCCAGTGGGTTTAGGCGGATTTGTCCTAGGTCTTCAAGGCTTTATGTATTTGATGAAACAACGGATAGTATTTGTATTTAAATCCCTCTTCCTTTCACTTCGTTTACTAGTTAAGTTAGTCTTTATTTACTTGTCTATATTTAGGTTTTATTATTTTTTAAGACAATGAATGGCCCTAACTTATATCATCAATTCAAGAAATACAGCAAAAACTACATCATAACATTTGGACATCATTTTGAACATCTAGTTAAGATAAAAATTAAGTTTTGAATGTAACGATATATAATATACCCGAATAAATTTATTTATGAAATTGACATTATTTGGTTACCTATACAAACTGATTAGAAATCTCACGCACAGTTTGATGTTAACTATTCCATTAAGTATATACTTTAGATAGTTTACAAGAAATGCAGCGTTATTGACGAGGCGGTTAGGCTCAGGAATGCAAGTTTTGTTATCCTTTTCGATAGAATTTCCAAGAGCATACTCGTATAAGTTGAAAAATACAGAATTCACTCCTTTATAAGGCAAAAATTAAATATTATTAAAACAAAGGAATAACTCTGACAATTTTCAACACCTGAATTGATTTCAAAGTTGGGTAGCAACTTTGAAATTAATTCAGGTGTTGAAAAAAATTAAATAACACTTTACTTGACGCCCTGTTCAAGGACAACCCTAATGGTGACTCAATATCACTCCGTAGTGGATCGTGTTTTTGGAATTATTTCCGCTGGATGTTCGTTTCGGATGTGATTTTGATAAACGGTACTGTTCTGGTTGCTGGAACGTGAAATTATTGTTTGTTCCATGATATTTCTTATTGATCTATGTCGGTGCGTGGTAGTATCGATGCAATATTTATCAAGGACGCTTGTTTTGATATTTTACAATATAAAATATCCACTGACATTGACACAATGCCATCTAGCCCCAAGGTAAGCGTAGAGCTTGTATTACGGGTACTAAACCACTGATAAATATACTTAATTATTATTTATTTATAACATACTTTATTGCACTTTTTAAAAACGAAATACATAAAAAAGTATTAAATCTCATTAAGTACAATGGGCGGCCTCGCACAAGGCGATCTTCCAGGCAACCTTAGGATGGAGAAATAATTATATACCTTTTTGATTAATATAAGTTCATCTTACGTCCCACCGAGAAACACGAGCCTACCCGTAAAGGGTATATAAACTTTAAGTAAGTCGTCCACGTAGGGCCAGTGTGGATTGGTCGACTTTACGCACAATCTTTGAATCTCTGCGTAGGCGTCCGCTTCGTTACGATGTTTTTCTTCACCGTAAGAGCGTCGGATAAATGTACATACCATTTCGAAAATTTGAAAAGACAATGGAGCGTGACAGGATTTGAATCATCACCCTCCAGAACGGAAGGAAACAGTCCACACCAAATAAGCCAACGATCCTCATCGGTAAATTTCCTTTATACTTAAAGCTATTTGAACCATAATCGACCAGCACGACTCTCGTATATTATGTTATAAATATCTTATAATATATTCCCCGGGCAGTACAAACATTTGTGTGCATGAACATGTCTGTTTGTAATGGTCTGGGTGTTTTCTATGTATGATATGTATGTATTTACGAAAAAAAAAATGTATTTAAGTATATTTATCCGTTGTTTAGTACCCATAATACAGGCTTCACGCTTAACTTGGGGCTAGATGGCGCTGTGTAAATGTCAGTGGATATTTATTTATTTATTATAATCATTTATTCACTTATATTTTCACTACTTTGTTTCAGCTGAAAGGGAGCAGCATCCTGACAGTTGTTCTGACTTCCATTTTTTCTAGAACTGAACCTCCCCAAAACTAATTACTTTATTTCTTCCGCCTAACAATAAAAAACAATTACCTAACAGCATCGGTATAGNTTAACAAGAGTAGATAGTTATTACTGTCGTCAACACTGCCCTGCCGACCGAGATGACAGATGTTAGTTCTTTTATACCCGGTAATATTACTAAACCTAGTAATATAAAATTACAGTCCTCTTTCTTTTATTAAAAGAACCTAGTTAGAACCCTGATAATCTAAATCGATCAATACCCAGAGATTACGCCGATAAGTTTTCGTAATAAAGTACATATACACCATTATATGGTAATAACTGGTCAACCAATAAAAGGCGGAAATATGTAAAAAAAAAGTAATAAAGATATATATAGTCTCTTTACAATCTATCGCAGATCGCTGCTACATATTTAGATCTCTCACAATCTTCAACACATATCCCGGTCCTCCATTTTTCTTATTCTGCCACCACCTGCAACCATTTGCAAGTCGTTGGTTCATTGGGCCGCAAGGCGTCCTACGCTATGCTTGAAAAACTAGTGTAGGACGATTTCCATATTCTGCAAATAGTACGTATAATTAATTGTTAGTCCTTACAAAACATAATGAAAATGTACAATTAATTAACGATTTTAATTAAGATCTTATCTATTCACAAATAAGTTATATTCATGCCAAGACTTATTTTATCTGAGTTATGAATAAACTGTGATAAACGGAATGTAATCAAAGTTACAAGTAGCCTTGAAACAATTCCTGAATCAATACTTTGTCTACTTGGGGAATACCTTTGCGTCTATTAGGAACTTTTGAGAATATTTCTTAATTGGTACCTACACTGATATCTGGGAGACTTGCGTTGTCTTGAGTTACTTTTCGTCATTGTTTGAACATACATTTATATTAATGTTTTCGAAAAGACGAGGATTGTATCGCTTTTTTAAATTTAATTCAACATCCGAGCATTTGTCTGCTATCCTGATGGCAAGTGACGAAGCACAAGATGGCAAATTTGCGTACCCTAATAATGGATCTACACTATCGCATTATATTTATTTATTTCGCTGTATAGTTCTGCGAACCCTCGATTACGGGCAATTAACTGTCAAACAGTTTTCTTTTGTTTAGAAAGTAGATTAGAGGGCCCGGTACACCAAGGGTTCCGGGTTTTATATCCAGGCAGTACAAACATTTGTCTGCATGATCATAGTATATAAGTATGTTAATCCGTTGTTTGATTTCCACATTACAGACTAATGCTTAGTTTGGAACTAGATGGCGCTGTGTTAATGTCAATGGATATTTATTTTATTTATTTTTATCTCTCGGCCGTAGCCTTTTGGTAAGTGATAGACTTGGTGCTGCACCGTCTAGGCAGGTGCTACAGTCGTTTGGCCATGCCAGATTTTACCCCGTAAAACAATAGTGTTATGCATTATAATTCATTCCAATGTTACAATTTTCAAATTACTATATTATATTTACCTTAGTAAATAACCTTGCTTTGTATTGATATTTTCCTAATAGGAGACTGTCCAACGTTACATAAAAAGCCAAACTAGGTGATCCCGTTGCGTATAAACCTGTAAATTTATTTCCAATAAGATGTCGCGACAGAAAACAACGAGGACAAACACGCCCCATGTTAAGCGGGATGACATCTCCATGAAAATCGTCTGTAGATTCTATTAGGGCAAATAGTGTCTAAGTTATGTGTTGTTGACTGGAATCGTGTTTGGGGCACATTGTAGACGGTTTGGGGATATTTTCATCTCAGTTTGCTGGTAGGTTAGTTACATTTCAAGAAGAGATATTCTTAAATTTAAATTTTGTTATTTAGGATTTTTATTAAAAATGTAGATCGTTTTGTTTTAAGAAAATTTACGGTTTATTAATTCAATTACCTATATAAAATAATAATTATGTGTTTTGTCTTATATTGGAAAAGTTGGCGAATAGGCCAAGGCTTTCAGGTTTGATCCCCGTGGAGTTGCAACCATTTTTTTGCTTTAATATGTATGTGTATTGGTCTTGATGTTTCTTATATTGATTATATTTACAAACATAAAGCATATAAGGTTTATCCATGTATGAATACGTGTTAGTTAAATTTGGGGTAATGGCTATAACGCTGCCGTGTAAATGTATGTGTATATTTTTATTTGTATGAAAAAGAGTTTATCCCATTAGCTTATGTTAGTTTAATATTTTTTCATAACAGTCTAGAATGAACTTAATTTGGGTTCTTACAATATAACATAGCTTGAATGTTAAACTAAACAAAAAAGATGCTTGTCTTAAAAAAAATAGTAACAGTAAGAGACCGTAAAAATTTACTCTTTGTAAATTTGTACCTCCAAAAAATTGTAGCCGTTTATTCCACACAACTATGTATTATTGTAGTTATTGAAAGTCTTAACCAGTTCTCCTCTAAAACAAAACATTCTAAAATTGTAAGTGTAAATCCAGGCAAATTTTGCTCCTCATACTCGTAAACGAAAATCCTGTGGTCGTCTTCAAAATTTCAATGTTCAAAATTCTAGGACTCTTTTCCAACAACAAATACATTCGTCAAAAATTTCTTCTACAGTGTGCTTTTACTCAATACGTATGCACATCTAAGCCAGCGAGGAAACCAATTCCATTAGAGCATTATCTGCTTTCTGAACGTAACCTTACAGTGGGAGTGAGTTTTTTGATCCCTACCGGTCGATGCACCCCGGGAATGCATTGGCGAACTGTCAGTATCGAGATGTTTATCGGACTAATATCAGGATAATATCCGAAGGGGATTCTTGCTTGGGCGGTGAAAATGGTAATGTGATGATGTTTTGCTTAGTCGGTTTATATTTGGATATTCAGGTCTAGATTTCATTTGAAATTTAATACCACAATTTTGGTAAACATTTTCTATACTTACTTAAAACATTTGCCAAGCACTACACTTTTATTTTATCTATACTCACAGGTGAGTACTTAGGTGAAGTTTTAATATTATTCAGAAAACCTTAAAAGAATTTTATTTCTTTTTCGGCAAAAATATGCCTGTTATTTGTTACATATGCATATTTTGTGGAATACACAGTTTTATAAACCAGTAGCTGGTGCGATTCCGTCTGCGCAGGATCAGATTTTTGAGTAGCTTTTATAATAGACCGATTTTAGGTATATTCATATTTCCATCATGAGTTACAAATGTGTTACAGTTTTAGCAGCGCACACTAGAAAGCTCGTAGATGGTAGATGTTTTTAGGGTACTTCCATATTCAACCAGCAGTTTCTACCGGTGATAATTTTTTCATAGTCATATTTTGAGCAATTCATATGTTTCATTGTTAAGTTTTATTGAAATCTATTCAGTAGATCTGCGTAAAAAAATAAAAAAGATTCAATCTTACAAAATTTCGCATTTATAATATTAGTACAATAGCATAATTTAAAAAATATCTTTTTGTTTAAAAAATATTATAATTTGCAATGAATAATGCAGTACTGTCGCATTGAGTCCAGTCAGGCTTTTTATCTTTTTGCATTGCGCCGAAACAAAAGGCCATCGCAAAAAATTAAAACATCAACCGCTCGAAGGTCCAAATATTCATTTTGAGAACCGCACATTGCAAATACGAAACAAAAAGCGAACGCAAAAGAAAACGAAACGAGACGAATCGCAACAAAGCCAAAGCGAAACGAGCGAATTGAGCAAAAAAGCCTCGGTCTGATTGGTTGTTTATCACGGGCAGCTTAGTGATGGGGCATTCGGCAAGCCTGTGTATCCGCAGACACCGGTATAGGGTTAGTTTCTAGTCGGCGTATCCCGGAACAATGGGCGACTTCAATCCACTCCGCACACAAATTTTCGTAGGCGACGGTGACTTCGGTTAGGGTTGCCAGTGGGTTTAGGCGGATTTGTCCTAGGTCTTCAAGGCTTTATGTATTTGATGAAACAACGGATAGTATTTGTATTCAAATCCCTCTTCCTTTCACTTCGTTTACTAGTCTAGTTAGTCTTTATTTATTTGTCTATATTTAGGTTTATTATTTTTTAGATGGACGGATGATCTGGTTAAGGTGGCGGGTAGCAGATGGATGTCAACTGCAAGGGATTGGTCCGCGTGGAAATTATTAAGGGAGTCCTTCGTTCAGCAGTGGACATAATTGGGCTATAATGATGATGATGATGATGATTATTTTTTAAGACAATGAATGGCCATAACTTATATCATCAATTCAAGAAATACAGCAAAAACTACTCATAACATTTGGACATCATTTTGAACATCTAGTTAAGATATAAATTAAGTTTTGGATGTAACGATATATAATATACCCGAATAAATTTATTTATGAAATTGACATTATTTGGTTACCTATACAAACTGATTAGAAATTTCACGCACAGTTTGATGTTAACCATTCCATTAAGTATATACTTTAAATAGTTTACAAGAAATGCAGCATTATTGACGAGGCGGTTAGGCTCAGGAATGCAAGTTTTGTTATCCTTTTCGATAGAATTTCCAAGAGCATACTCGTATAAGTTGAAAAATACAGAATTCACTCCTTTATATGGCAAAAATTAAATATTATTAAAACAAAGGAATAACTCTGACAATTTTCAACACTGAATTGATTTCAAAGTTGGGTAGCAACTTTGAAATTAATTCAGGTGTTGAAAAAATTAAATAACACTTTACTTGACGCCCTGTTCAAGGACAACCCTAATGGTGACTCAATATCACTCCGTAGTGGATCGTGTTTTTGGAATTATTTCCGCTGGATGTTCGTTTCGGATGTGATTTTGATAAACGGTACTGTTCTGGTTGCTGGAACGTGAAATTATTGTTTGTTCCATGATATTTCTTATTGATCTATGTCGGTGCGTGGTAGTATCGATGCAATATTTATCAAGGACGCTTGTTTTGATATTTTTACAATATAAAATATCCACTGACATTGACACAATGCCATCTAGCCCAAGGTAAGCGTAGAGCTTGTATTACGGGTACTAAACACTGATAAATATACTTAATTATTATTTATTTATAACATACTTTATTGCACTTTTTAAAAACGAAATACATAAAAAAGTATTAAATCTCATTAAGTACAATGGGCGGCCTTATCGCACAAGGCGATCTCTTCCAGGCAACCTTAGGATGGAGAAATAATTATATACCTTTTTGGTTAATATAAGTTCACCTTACGTTCCACCGAGAAACACGAGCCTAACCGTAAAGGGTATATAAACTTTAAGTAAGTCGTCCACGTAGGGCCAGTGAGGATTGGTCGACTTTACGCACAATCTTTGAATCTCTGCGTAGGCGTCCGCTTCGTTACGATGTTTTTCTTCACCGTAAGAGCATCGGATAAATGTACATACCATTTCGAAAATTTGAAAAACAATGGAGCGTGACAGGATTTGAATCATCACCCTCCAGAACGGAAGGAAACAGTCCACACCAAATAAGCCAACGATCCTCATCGGTAAATTTCCTTTATACTTAAAGCTATTTGAACCATAATCGACCAGCACGACTCTCGTATATTATGTTATAAAATATCTACTATATATATTCCCCGGGCAGTACAAACATTTGTGTGCATGAACATGTCTGTTTGTAATGGTCTGGGTGTTTTCTATGTATGATATGTATGTATTTACGAAAAAAAAATGTATTTAAGTATATTTATCCGTTGTTTAGTACCCATAATACAGGCTTCACGCTTAACTTGGGGCTAGATGGCGCTGTGTAAATGTCAGTGGATATTTATTTATTTATTATAATCATTTATTCACTTATATTTTCACTACTTTGTTTCAGCTGAAAGGGAGCAGCATCCTGACAGTTGTTCTGACTTCCATTTTTTCTAGAACTGAACCTCCCCAAAACTAATTACTTATATTTTCCGCCTAACAAATAAAAACAATTACCTAACAGCATCGGTATAGACCGTACGAGCTTGTCTTAGCAATATTTGTTGTTTCAACGAAAAGTAATGTGATTGGATACGCAAGAGCTCTAACAGATACCATCTGTGAGTCTTAAGAGCCTTGGGCTAATTAGTTTAATGAACTTAACATGTGAGAGGATGAACATTTTATCTTTTACTCTAGATACACTCGAAGGAAAGTGGGGTTTCGCAGACTGATTCTGCCTTTGTAATTGAGAGTTTATGTCTTGAGTTTAAGGCCCGTATTCTGAAACGAAACTCATTTCAGTACCTTAGAAGTTGCGGTCATTTGCAATTTTTTTAAACTACAGTTAAGTAATGGATCAATAACCTAATTACGTTGGTGGTTAGAAGATGGATATTGACTGCTATAGTACGGTCCGCGTGATAGTGATTAGGGGAGGCTTGTCCCTAACGGTACTCATGTGCTTTCGAAAACGAATCATTAAAATATTTTTTTTGTTTAACTATCAGCAGCATACATATGACAACGCAAACTAATTTTTATATTGTATTTATTTATTTTACAACGTGGTGACTACAACTACCTATACATATATCTTAAAGTGAGAATAAAAAATGACATCTTTAAATCCTCAGATGCAAGGAAAGTTCGAATTGAAAACACACATTTATCTCTTTTACCCTCTGAAGAAAAATCATTCGTGTGAGATAATTATGTCGAATTTGCTTGCCATATCGAAACGAAAGCCCTTTGACGAATGTCTACTTTGATGTCACGAAGATGGATAAATATTTAGTAGATAAACTTATTTCTGAATTCAATAATGTTTGTCATCATTCGATACGAGACGTCTAAATAAAAATAATATGATGGACGCGAAATTGCGTGTTTCTCTTTTGCTGATATATTTTGATGGTTTATGTTAAATACTTAACGATGACCACCTAATTAATTTAAGATTTCAATATTCATTTGTGGGCAACGGGAAAGCTAATGATTGTTATTCGATATTGATGTGTATAATGCTACAGAGAATGAAAGAAATAAATAAATATGAAAAGAAGAAGTCCTAAGAAAAAATTAAAAGATACCTAGCGATTAAGAAAAAAATAAATTCGGACCTACTAATTCATATATAATACCTAAACTGCAATCATTCCAGGTAGTCGCTGTAGAAACTGGAAAACAAATCTCCTATACCGTGTGCTAGTTTTTATTCTTTTATCTCCCGTATAAAATCCCAAAACCGTGTTTTCATCAATCATTCCCCTCACATTCATCGGGTCGCTTCATTCGTTGAATTCCTTTGTAAGCGAATCTGCTAGTTGTTTTTAGGTTCTCTGAGTTTGTTGCCTTCAGTTTCAACTGTTGACGTGGATATATTGACGATTCTGGTATGATGGATGGAACATGCTATTGTTAGACGACGTTGTGTGCTTGCGTTTGATTTATAGAATAAACGCGTTATGCTAACTAGATACCATTTGTATGAGGAGAAAACTATTACTTACAAAAAAAATTAAACAAAGACTTAGGGGAGATTTTTGTTCAACAGTATACAAATTAAGCTACAATAATATACCTTATTATACGATCTGGGGGTCCTCGAATACATTGAAGGCAAACACGAAGAACACTTTAACATACCGCTTGTATCCGTATGTTACTCTAAAAACATTTAAATACTCATAAATCTATAATAATTAATCATTAATTAACACTGCACACTGGTACACAACACACGAAGATTCCATAGATATCGCTGTATCGCTGACTTCTTCGTTGTAATCGCAGGTACTTCGGATTTATCGCTCTTGAGTTGAACACAAGACGCACCCATTGGCCGACCTTTTATACCCATTCACCCCATTAAGCTGGAAGCATCGACCCATTCTACATAGTTCGCAAGACATCTAGAATTTGCTAGATTCATAAACAAATCTATCACTTTCATTCTCGCATGGTAGCCATATTGCTTTCTCTTTTCCATTTGACATAAACATGTCATACACCATAGAGTACTGACATAACAAAGATGCCGCCACATTTAATTTATTTTTTAATTATGTCAAGTTGTAACATATTAGCAAAGAAATAAAGAAAAAAAAATGTAAGATTTATGATTTTGTTATACAATAAGTTAGCAATAAACTGACCAACAAGGTTTCCACGTTGACAAAATTTTGACAACCTGTATTACACCGTAAAGTAAGTTATATCCAAATAAAAATGAGTAATAATTTAAAATTATGAAATTGCGGTGTAGCACCTTCAACCCGAGTATCCAACCCACGAAAGCACTTTTCACAGTTTCTAAATTAATTCTACGCCTGTCACAAATTAGAACGAGGTTGACTTAAGGTTGACCTCAAATGTGAAAGTTTAAAATGTTATTTCGAAGTAGGTTCGTACATTATCGGCTTAGGCACCTTTTAAGCCACATCTGCCCGGCTTCACGGTGAAATTGCGGCTCTCAACTCCGAAGCTTATTACCCGATTTAACAGCAAAGTATTGTGCGTTAAGATTAATTTTATACTTTCGTAAATCGCAGTGATGTAGTAAAATAATATAGAGCAGGACATTAATTTGTATAAATAATAGATTTCTAAGAATATGCTTTTGTAAAACAATTTGAAACTGTATAAATCAAAGAATTTGGCATCCTACAAACAATAACAAATGCACACCATCGTGAACAATGTACCTAAAGATCAGAAAGTGTCCCAGTATACAAAAACTAGAATTATAGAATTCATTATTATTAATTCTGTGCCTAGATATAAAAATGTAGCTCAAATTATGATTCGTAACGGTACACGACATTTTTCCATTTATAAGTTTAAATAGAAGAATCGTAGTCAAAGAAAAATCTTTGAATGGTCGAATAGGACCAGCTGACTAAAAGGAAACATAATGCGATAAGCTTAATCTTTTGAAGCTTTTTCCACGTCTTCTGTGTGGCCAGTGTTTTCATACAAAACGGTTACACCCTACTTCAACCTCTTAGGGATTTGAAATTGTTTTCTTAGTGCTTCTTACGATATATTACTGTAAGCGGAAATATGAAGCAGTTTTCCATTCCATTTAAATACAAAATTTATTTTATCAAAGGCATCAATTTGTTTGTTTAAAATTTTTTGCACAAGTAGGTACGAGTTTGTTATTAGTTAAATATGTTTTAATTATAATATCACAGTTGAGATAACATATTGGTGGTCTTCCAGTAATTTCAATGCATCTTTGTATGCAATGATAGGTAGTCTAGTCAATATTAGTTTGTAAGGAGCTATACATTATTATTGCTTTCTATTTCTATTCAACCTATCGCAGTCCACTGCTGGACATAGGTCTCCCCCATTTTGCGCCAGATATCCCGTCCTACGCTTTTCTCATCCAGCCTCCACCATCAGGCCGGAGGGCGTCCTACGTCTCCACTCAAGAACTCGTCTGCTCCAACGGCCATCGGTTCTGTGACATACGTGTCCAGCCCACTGCCACTTAAACTTGCTTATCCTGCGGGCTATGTCGGTTACTTTAGTTCTCTTACGGATTAAATCATTTTATTTAGCTAAACCAAACTCAAAAATGCTTTATTCAAATAAATCTATAAATGATACCTTTGAAACTTCAAAAAGAAGTTATTTTGGATATTTAAGAATTAGACATTAAAATTTCAATAACGTCAACATACTTTTGCGACTAAACTGAACCTTCGATATGAGACTAAACCTTGCATGTCAGGCAGACCAAATTGATGTACCAGTATTTGTTATCTACGGCTATTCAATATTTCTTGCTAAGAATAAAAATACGTCTCCCGACTTGTTTACCAGAGAAAAAACTATGACAACTTTTTTCTCAACTACGGTTCGAAAAATCTATTTCGGCTATCCAACTACTTTCCATTAGTACATAAATATAAAAGTTTTCCTTAATAATAGAATAAAATTAGCAAAATCGTTTATAAACTATTCAGAGTTGTTTAGCTACTTAAGCGCATGTTACGGTTTGTCGGCCGTGTCGTTATTCCCATCTATGGGATAAAGGACTTCATTTATAGTAAGTTTGAAGTGACTTTCTCACAGGTACAATTTCTGTTCCGCAATCAGGTGATAGACGAGGGTCCAAGGACCCGCCATCTCAACAATTGAAGTTGTTGACTGATTTCGCAAACGCAAAGAAAAATGTATCATTACGAATGTAAATTCTGTGAACGCCTAGTTACAAATGGGGTGCTCAATTTGATTCGTTGAAGCGCAATCTTTACATTTGTCAACTCTAGCAGATATATCTCAAAAATCTCGGTATCTTTAAAAAAGTCCATGATATTATTTAACCGCAAACTGAGATTATCATAAACAAGTACATAATAATGGGAAACAACCTAACAATGTACGTTCTTAATTAATAAGAGATCTCAAGAAACATAATTTATTTTAGCTATTTATAAAATGTGTTCTTCATACCTACTTATAATTAATTCAAACTTATATAAGGTAAAATGGTTTGTAAGAATTTATCCTACTACTAGCTGTGACCGAAACTGAAAGCCATTATGCCGGTATATTAAGAGAATAATCTGTCACAAAAGAGTATATACAAACCCTTAAAGCAAGCTTTATGCTGTTGTCGCCTTTTTGAGAACTTGTTCAGGAAGTCTCAATTCGCTTCTTACAATATTATTCCACTAGTTTTAGTCATGATGTGATGCTGTGAGGCTTTCAGTCTATAAATGGCCAATTCAGCAGAAATTCATAATTGGGATTAGAAGTATTCCTTAATAAATAAACATTTCAGTACATACCGTGTTTTAATAGGGAGTTTAAGACTAACGCTTTTAACCACAGAAATATTAGTTATTTTTGTTAATGTATTCTAAATATTATGCTTGTTAAAAATTTATAAACACGAAATTTTCTGTAAAAAACTGTTTATACCCATGCAGCATATCTAGTTGCAACACTGAAACTGCATCACGACAATTGCATTCTCTTTGCACGTAACAGTGCGAGTTGAGATAAAACCCTGCACAAGATACGGTTACAACCTGAAACTGTTTCTAAAAATACAAAAGTGTAAGGTACAAACCAGCAGATGTTTCTTTGAACAGGACTCTTAACTGTTTCCGTTTCAAAATAATGATAGCACTTCTCTTGGCCCATGTAGGTAGTTAAGAACCTGATGTATAGTTGTAAATAAAGTTAACGAAATTGCTTTTTCACCTATAATTTTACATGGATTCAAATATTTATAAGAGGTTTCAAGTTGAATTATTAACCATAATAGATTTTATTTAATTGTACTGACTACAAAGCATGTTAAAACTATTAATAATTCAGAACAAAACCTATATTTGCGACTACTTTATTTCAACACAAAGACAATTTGTTATTATTAAAAATTCATATATTATTTCATAATAAATGATAACCTATATACACACTATATTCGAATAAGGTTAAAGTTGTTTAAAATGATAGCATTTTTCATAAAATAATGACTCTATCTTAAATAAAAGACAGTTACATTTTAAACTCTTTAGCTTTTACTAACTCCTTAAGTCTATTTAAGCCGCCGACGATCTTATCGATTGGAAGTCTGACACCTGGTTCTACTGTATTTAATGAAATCACGTAACCTTCAAGGTATTACGAATTTCTCACCCTTTATAAGGTCGTCCTTGTCCTTTAAAACTGACGTAGCCATCAGACGTGACATAATTATATCTATTCTTGAAACCACTCTCGGTGGAGTTCAGGAGACAATTGACCCTTGTAGCCTTAGGAAATGTTAGTTAATTTATACTTGTGATTCTATTATGCTTTGATCACTTGTCAAGATGATTAATTTGGTAGTGTCATTTCTAGATTTTAAAAATGACAATTTCTTAAGTCCATTTTGTAAATGTAAAATTGAAACATTGATTATATTACTAAAGGTTTCTCAATCTTAAAAAATCACTTACATTTTCATTTATTTGGTTAAAAGCCATTTATAACGATAGCAGTTTTAGTACCTTACCATATAAAATGAAAACGGGTTTCAATGTTAATTAAGTGAATAACGAACCAAAACACCCATTTGAAAACCAAAACACCCATCTATCGCAAAAATGGGCGGCTCACAACACAGAATAATCTCGAACCAGCTGGTTAAATATCCACGCAGCATGTAGCAAAAAGTTTACGGGGCAGAAATCAACGGCCGGCTTACGCATATCGCAAGAAACGGCAAGCATTATATATGAAATATTCGAGGCAATATATTTGTATGCGTGTCGTGCGGCTTAAGCGCTCGTTTATCAATATGCCCTTCGGCAGATCTCGGCTCGGGGCATACGAAAACATTTGAGAAATAACAATGACAGGATTTCGCACCACAAAGTACGGAATCTCTGTTAGCCGTATTTGCCTGTGCCGTATTTTCCGCGAAGTACCTTTGATAAAGTGACACGAATTAGATGATTTTGACTTATATGATTCCGTGGATGAAAAAATATTCTTATGCTAGTGTTTTACCTAGTACGATTCATGATTCAGGAACTATAAATAAAACATTTAAATGGTATACAGTGTGTAAATAAATAACCGTTCGACTATAATATTAAAGTAAAATATACGGGGATTTAAAAAAATACATTAAAACAGAACTCCATCTATTTCTGCATCATAAATATAACTCTTATGTCCTATGTTAATATGAAAATATAAAAAAATGCAGTGCCAACGATACTAGATCACGGGAATTCCGATCATGCGCTAATGTCCGCTTTGATAGCGCTGTAAAATATTTTACGACCACATCGTTCGTCGTTCGAAGCTAATGCCACTGTCCCTTGACAATTATTTTGAGCAAACCAACTCCAAACTTGGTTTGTGAGAGAATGTTCGATTTATAGTTGACGACACGTTTTACTGCTACGACTTACATTATTACCCAGTAATATAAAGAATGTTATTCAAAATAGGTACCTATGGTTTAACCCAATTTCACTGGTCTGTGAGTTGGTTCGTATAAACAAGGCTTTATGATTTAATCGTAATTCCGAAGACAAGTTTAGCCGTTCATCCGTGTCCAGGTAAAACAAAAACAACCGAGCTATCAACATTCATCTAAAATCCGACTTCTAAAAGAAGAGAAATACTTAAAAGTATCAAAGGATGAAACATAGAGAGGAAAAACGTAATGGGGGAGAGCTATGTCCAGCAGTAGGTTGCAATAGACTGAATAAAAAGCAATGTGTTAATCAAGGTAAAGTTGGTAAACTTAAATCGCATCGCATTCGGTGACACCACTATAATAGGCCAGGTAGTCCAATGAGTGTATAAAGTCCTTAATACTGCTAACATATTGAGACCTTCTTTGATATTATAATATAAAAATACCTATTTAAATTTGAAATACAAGTTAGGATATATTTTATGCATATATTACATTATACCATGGTTGCAGTTTAATATATACACCAATAAGTTATAAGGTTTTGTTTTGTATTTCGACGACCCATTTGGTGTAGCGGTTGAGATGTCGGCTGCTACACCAAGGGTTCCGGGTTCGATTCCCGGGTAGTACAAACATTTGTGTGCATTGACATGTCTGTTTGTAATGGTCTGGGTGTTTTCTATGTATGTATTTACAAAAAAAAATTATAAAAGTATGTTTTTCCGTTGTTTAGTACCCATAGTACAGGCTTCACTCTTAATTTGGGGCTAGATGGCGCTATTTGAATGTCAGTAGATATTTGTTTATTATTAAATATAGTATTTATTTATTAAGGCACACCAAAAACATTACATACAAAAAATATGCTCGCTCTGCTGAACGAAGGCTACCCTAATGATTTCTACACGGACTGATTCCTAGCAGTTGACATCCATCTGCTACCCGCCACCTTAATCAGGTCATTCGTTCGTATACCGGTACGAGTATATTATGGTTAATAAACCAAGTGATTATTCTTATCGCTCCAATTTTGATTGTGAACACTGCATGAACACTTAAACTATAGAATAGCGATCCTCAGTGTCAAATTAAACGTTTTACGGCCGCCAGGTGGCGTCACAGGGGCAATATTCAGTCCATTTATCTAGACTAGTTCGTGAGTCAGTTCAGTTGGGACTCTCACGTGTACCAATAATATATTGAAATGCTCTCTGTTATTGTAACCGGGTTATTATAGTTTAACACTTCCTTAAGAGGTATTTGAATTATTTTACAAAATAATGTTTGTAAAAATAGGTTCGAAGAGTAACTACAACTTTTTTTATTTTTTTTAAATAAGCGGGTAAACTTTTAACTATCAATTATCTTGGTAGGATGAGCTCATAATTTTAATAATAATAATCATTTATTCATAACCCAGGTGTTATACATAGTAAGTCATTACAGGTATAGTTTAGGTTAGGGGTTTACAATGTATGGTTGCAGCAAAAGGTGAACCCTGACATCGAAACTAGTAAAGATACTGTATTTTCAGTGTCATTCAAAGGTGAATAAATCTTTGAATCTGATTCAGAAGTCTTCGCACACGAATACATGGTAAAAGCTAGAACGAAATTAAGGTTTTAAAAGGAAAACTTTCACAATGCATCAGGAATTAGCATGTTTTCCCCTTAAAACGTGCTGCCAAATCTTATTACCTCTAAAAGGAAAACGTTCAATGCAAATTTTACTATCCACACTATGAGTATTCGCAGTCGACATAAAACAAAATTGCTATTGCTTTACACCAGTAAGTTTCGGACAAGCAAATCAAGAACTTGAGTCGTAAATAATTTGTGTCTGTCGAAAATGTAGACACTATTAATTTGGGTACAAATAAGATAGTGTTATATCAATAAAAAGGTGTAGTATGTATTCTGGTGAAGTTTATATATAACTAACTATAACCCGCGGTATAAGATATTTACCTGCAGGAAAAAATAACCTGAAATCGCTTTAATATGTCACGTTAAAAAGCACAGCTCTACAACGAGCGGCCGCCGCGCGAAAAAGCATAACTTTATTTTTAAAAATTAAATGTTTTCCTGAAATCAATTGTACCCTATATTTTTCGTTATAACATCAGCCAATAAAGTCACGTTCAAATTGGTCCATCCGTTTCAAAGATTAGTACAAACAGACAAAAATAAAAATATACTGATTTTGTTTATGAACCGCATAATGAATAAAAATATGATTATTTCAGTATTAAAAACAGACACTCCAATTTCAGTTTTATGTATAATATCGCCATACAACTGGCGAACTTATTACATAAGTATTAAAGTGATTACCTTATATTACTACTATTATAATGTTTCTAAGGTATCAGACCAAAGTACCGTACGTTTACTAAAACTACTAGTCTGGTTACTAGTCTCCTGAATCCAAGACTTGTTCCCTTCAAAAACATAATTTTAGACTCCATAAATATGACCAATTTATTATTACATATCCATTAAAATACTTACATTTCATTCATTTATATTACTCTAAAGAGAATATTGTCCACTTTTATCCCAGCATACGCAAAAAATATGTTGCAATCATTGTTAAAATGTGTTTTCGAATTTTCGAAATATATGTACGTTATCCGACGCTCTTACGGTGAAGGAAAACATCGTGAGGAAACCTTTATGCACGCCTGCGAAGAGATTCGAAGGTTGTGTGTGAAGTCGTCCAATCCGCACTTGGCCCGCGTGGACGACTAAGACCTAATCACCCTAAACAGGTAGGCTCGTGCCCCTCGGTGGGGACGTTTAATGAGCTGATGATGATGATGATGATTGTTAAAATAAACTTACTGAATCAAACTCTTTAAGCATCGGAATTAAAATATATTTAAAAACACCTATACCACTCAAACAAATCGATGAAATATCATTCTGCATAATCATTGTAGCTGTACTAGATTGAATGTTTTAAACTTTGGCTAACCTATTTATGAGAGGTTTGAATATAAGAATCATAAACGTCAAGTGCGGAGAGAACTCCACACAGTTTTATGATTTGTCGAGTTTGATAATCGCGAATCGCTTTTAAGCAAACCCAATGACAA
>PQWD01010968.1:0-68904 GCA_019425675.1 Leucinodes orbonalis
TACTGGCAAAAACAATCACCATGTATAGACAAATACTTGGTGATGACCGGTACCCGAGTCGCCGTTAAAGGTTAACGTGCCCTCAGAAACATGGAGCCCTCTTATTCTTACAGGTGGATCCTATAATGCTTTAACTAAGAAAAAAATTACATGGACTATCAGAGGATATTTATCCTAAAAATAATATTTCTTCTAAATAAAGATTAATAAAAAAAATTCTACGAAACAAGAATTATAAAAATAAAAAAAAAGTTTTCTCTAAATTAAGATTTAAAAAATGATTTTCTTCCAAAATAAGAATTTAGTCTTAAAATATTTTTTCTACTAAATTAAGAATTTAAAAAAAAAAGATTTTAAAATACTTAAATAAGCATTGTCTTCGGATATGATAGATGTCACTTTAACATAAAACTCATTACTACAGTATTATATTTAAAATCATTTTTGGGGAAACTTTTAGAGGAAAAACGAACCCATAACCCCACAGATCAAGCAGCGAACACTTCACGCTGTGACAACAAAGGCAGTTTACAAAAATAAGCCTACACATATCTGGTTGGAAATTGTGTGACAGGATTAGGTGTGTCAAAAGGAGAAGAGTATGTTAAAATGGTATGGCACGTTAGAGCGCATGAGTGAAAGGAGAATGCAAAGCAGATTAATTGTGCGAATGTGGAAGGTACACAAGGCGGGACGACCCAGAAGGAGTTACGTTGACAAAATTGGCCAAGTCTTAAGAAGGCTGGGGTCCCAAGAATAAGGAATAAAAGAGCTTGTATGAAAAGATTAGATGTGAATGAGGCCTAGGAAGTATGTCAGGACCGCGCAAAGTGGGTTCCATCAACTCTGCCTACCTCTCGGACCAAGGGTGAGCTTTATTTATTATTTTATTTACATACCTGGTACAAGAGCTCCAAGGTCTTCTCGAAGCAGGCGAACTTCATCTTGTGTATGGGATCTGGCGGCCCCACAGCGGCACCAGGCCCTTGTAGAAGGTGCCGTAGCCTCGTTCTTCACCATCTTGGGCCACGCTCGCGCATGTGTTCGCGAATCCGGGATAGTTTGGATGCGACCTGGAAAAACGGCGTTTGGGCATTATGTGCTAAACATTTTAATAAACCAATGATGTTCTGTATATATAAAGGTAGATACGCCATCCGTGACAAAAACGAACCGCCAAAGAGAATACAGTTGTAGGCTCTTGTTTAGGTAAATGTAGCTCATTCGAAATATATGTATGTGTGTGCGTCCACTGCATTCGAACTTTTTTCGATTGCTTTGTGAGCATATCACGAATCTATACTTTTTACATCATTGTTTAGGCCAGAAAGAAAGGTATTTTAATTTTCTTTATTGGTGTCATTATATTTTTTTCCTGTATCATCTCTGCCTAACCTTCGAGACAAAACGCGTGAGCGTGAGCTCTTTTATTTAGTAAGTAGTTATATTTGATAGCTTCGCATGCTTTATGTGGACATCGACATAAAGTTGAGTGAACAACTTTCTGCGCTTTTTACTAGATTAAAGAAAGGTTACAATTAAAAAGATACTTTTTCCTATACATCAATAATTTTTAACCGCTATAATTATATTTTGTACTAGCATATAAAATGCGCCACCTCAGATCTCATAATCTAATAATCACGGGGCACTTGTCGCCACGCTGCGAACGCAGGACGGTCGCACCGACCGCCGGCCGACGAGTGTTCTCCTCCATGCGTTGTTTCGTCATAGGGTGCGAAAGATTCGTGTGTATAAAATAGATTTCCTATTGTCTTAAGACAAGTTTTAACAAAATACACTTTCAACTTATCTAAAATGTGATGGAACGGGTCATAGTCAATGCTATTCTGTAGTATATAAAGGTAGATACGCCATCCGTGCTCAAAAACGAATCGCCGAAGAGAGTACAGTTTGTACTCTTTTGGTTTGGTAATGTGTTCAAAAACAAATATGTGTGAAATGTGCAGTGAAAGCACACATTGCTTTCACTGCATTCGGAACACTTTTTTCGATGTTTTGTGAGCATATTACGAATCTATACTTTTTTACATCATTGGTCATAGTGTACAACTTTTGGAAACCAAGCTGATATTTTTTTAAAGCTTTATAAACTTTGTCTAATTATATGATAATTTCCCAGAATTAAAAGATCGGTTTTTTCTTAAAATTGTTAAATATTTATAAAATGTAGTTAGGCATATCTAGGGAATAGATCTTAGTAGTGATGGTTAACTCGAGTACCAACTCGAGTCAACTCGAGTTAGCCGTAACTCGAATCCCTCGAGTTGAATCTCTCTCTAACTCGAGTTTGAAAACCGAATGGAACCGATATGGAGCGAAGTTTTCCGATCAAAAATAATAATAATAAAATAAATTCGAGCCATAAATACTTTAATAAATGATTCGATTTCAAACATAACTTTTTGTTTATTAGTAAGTAGGCATAACTCTCCCAATACATTATAAATAAATAATATAAAAAATAAAGAATTGAACTGATAAAAATATAATTTGTCTATTTCAATTTTTGAAGTATTTATGCCAAGCTGAGGGAATAATTAAGAAAAAACTCAGAAAACCATTTACTTGTCCATCCAGTTAACTCGAGTTACGTAATTCGAGTTCAACTGAGTTACGTGGATTCTAACTCGAGTTAAATCGAGTTTTATTTTTTCCGAGATTATTACAAAGATTTTGTAACTGGAAACTAAGTGCAAGACCACACATCTTTATCCGACTAAATATTCTTCTATTGTATAGTAACCTTTTTCATGAGGTGTTAATGGTTATAAGACTTATTTTTGCTTGCAGGAAATTTTTAAATCAAACGAACGTCTATTCACCTTACTACTTTATTTGCAACTGGGATAAGTATTGCCATTACATGCATTCTAATTTACAACATCCTGCCCGCCAAAAGGGGATACAGAGTATAACCTTTTACAAACCAAATTGAAGCAAACTATTGCACAATTATTGTATGATATTGAATTTTAATTATTTCTCGTGAA
The DNA here is from genome assembly GCA_019425675.1 of Leucinodes orbonalis. NCBI lineage: Eukaryota > Metazoa > Arthropoda > Insecta > Lepidoptera > Crambidae > Leucinodes > Leucinodes orbonalis. The sequence goes on from PQWD01010968.1 coordinate 3,015, forward strand.
ACAATATAAATCACACAAATGTAAATGCACATAAATTTAAATAGTATAACATACACTAGGAGTCATCAGTATCACAAGGCATAGCACATAATTTAGTTACAGATCGTCTCACTATTTTATCACCACTTTTCACACTGTACACTCTAGATATGTTATCTTCACCAGGATGTTTATCAACTATTCTCCCCATTAACCATTTACCAGGAGGCAAACCATCACTCTTTATTAAAACAATGTCACCCTTCTCAAATTCCCTTATTTTCTTTAACCATTTAGGTCTCTGCTGTAACCTACTTAAATATTCGGTTTGCCACCTGCTCCAAAAGTCACCTACAAGTTTTTGGGTATGTTGCCATCGAGACAGTAGATGCATCTTTACGTTCTGCAAATTTGGTTCTGGAACAGTGATTGGTGCTTCTCCTATAAGAAAATGACCGGGGGTCAATGGAACAACATTATCTGCGTCATCGTCTATTACTGTAATGGGTCGCGAATTTAAACAGGCTTCTATCTGGCAGAGAACGGTGGACATTTCTTCAAATGTCAGATTAGATGTCAAGATTCGTTTCAAATGATATTTAATCGATTTGACACCTGCTTCCCACAATCCCCCAAAATTGGGACTGTAGGCTGGAATAAAATGCCATTGAGTTCCTTCAAGCGCCAATGACTCTGCAGTACTGCTTAACTCAAAGCTAGCTTCCTTCCAAGCTTCCAATAAAATCTTATTTGCACCGACAAAATTTCTGCCTTGGTCACTCCATATATGCGCGCATTTTCCTCTTCTTGCAACGAACCGTTTATAGGCGCCTATAAATGCCTCTGCTGATAAATCTCCAACCAATTCCAGGTGGATGGCTTTCGTAGATAGGCAAACGAAAATTGAAATATACGCCTTGGTAGTTCTTAAACCTCTTGATCTGGACATCAGGATCTGAAGTGGCCCAGCAAAATCTACACCACTGTGCAGAAATGGTCGTGATGGGTTTATCCTTTCTTTGGGCAGATCCCCCATGAATTGTGGTTTCGGTGTGGCGTTATGTCTGGCGCACAACCAACACCTATGAATGTGGGATTTGATCAATGTTTTGCTTCTTATAATCCAGTATCTAGAACGAATGTAAGTAAACATTAATTGGATTCCTCCATGAATAGTTTTCATATGAGCATCGGCGATTATTAATGCAGTTAATTTAGTCTTGTTTCCCAATATTATAGGATGTTTACTTTTGTCATCCAACAATGCAGCATGTCGAAGACGTCCTCCTACCCGAAGTATGTCGTTTTGATCCAGGTAAGGATTTAATGATTTTATTATACTTTGTTTGTTCACAACACCGTTTCTTTTCAAACATTCTATATCGTTTTTGAATTCTAATTTTTGTGCAGCAACGATACATGTCTTTAGTGATAGTTCTAATTCTTGCGTTGTTAAGGCTGAAGGACCAGTATGCTTATCTTTAGATTTAAAATAACTCAAGAATCTTTGACAATAAACAATAGTTTTCAATAGTTCTGTCAGTGAGTCAAAGGAATCGAAACGTTTCGTTAGATCTTGATGCTCATCTTCAACATGTACCGTTGCGTTGGTGTTTATTTCTTTCTTTTTCATTTCTAAAGTTGTTGGTATAATATTAGGTTTTATTAAAGTTATTTCTGTTTCAGCTAACCATTTAGGCCCTTTCCACCATAGCTGACATGTCTTCAATTCTTTCAAACTCATACCTCTGGAAGCAATATCAGACGGGTTTCTGAAGATGACACGTGTAGCCAGCGATCTGACGGAATAATGTCAGTAATTTCTACAACCCTGTTCGCTACAAAAGGTTGCCATTTATTTGGGGTCCCAGCCAGCCATGCTATAACGATTTCTGAGTCAGTCCATGCAAACATATTCGCAGTTGGTTCTCTTATGGCTTCCCCGACTTGCTTTAAGAGTTTTGCTAGTAAAAGCGCTCCACTAAGCTCTAACTTAGGGAGTGATATTGTTCTTACAGGAGCAACACGAGTCTTTGAGGCTATCAGGTTGGTTTGAATAGACCCATTGGGTAAAATCGCTCTAATGTACACTGCTGCAGCGTATGCGTGTATAGATGCATCACTAAAACCGTGAATTTCATATAAACATGCTTCAGTTGTTTGAATCCATCGATCAATCTCAATATGTTTAACATTTTCGAAATCCGAGCGCAATTTCTGCCATCCTTCATAAGTAGCATTGTCTACTTCATCATCCCATTCATTTTTTGCTACCCATAACCTTTGAATCAGAATTTTGGCTATAACAATACTCGGCGCTATCCAACCAAGTGGATCAAACAATTTTTGTATATCAGATAAGATAGTTCTTTTGGTTACAGGATTCACATTTTGTGGAAAGTTTTGTTTGTACGTAAATACATCCTCTTTGAAGTTCCATTCTATACCTAAAGCTTTGATTGTGCCATCCATTTTTAAATCTAGTTGTGCATGGACCGATCTTCTTTCTGGGGTTATAGATTGTATAAATTCATCATTATTCGATGCCCATTTTGTAAGTTTAAATCCTCCCTTTGACAGAATGTCATTTAACTCTCTTCCTAAAGTAATTGCCTTTTCGACAGTGTCTGCGCCAGTCATGACGTCATCCATATAAAAATCTTCCTTTATAACTTGTGGTGCAGAAGGTGAGTACATATTAGGTTTATCTTTTGTGCTTGTTCTATCTCTAAGACTTTCTTTTTTTGATGTTGTAATCTGTGCTTGATTGCTATATTTCCTTTTAGGTAGGTGTATTTCTGGTAAGTATTCAGTCCCTTTTGTTTGAATGTTGTTATTATTATTATTTGTATTAATCATTGTGTTTTCTGTTTCAGGTGTGTAAACTTCGTCTTCAGCTAGTTGGTGCAAAGTTTTGACGGCGAGGTACGGGGCTGAGGCCGTACCAAAAGTAACTGTAAGCAAACGGTATGACTTGATATCATCTGAAGGATTGGTTCGCCACAATATGCGTTGGTAATTTGTATCCGCTTTAGTAACTCGTATTTGGCGATACATTTTCTCTATATCAGCTACAAAACATATTTTCTTCATCCTCCATCTCATTATTATATTTCGCAAATCCTCTTGTATTACCGGCCCAACTAACAACTCATCGTTCAAAGAAATTTCGTGCTGAGCCATTTCCCTTACAGGATGCGTCAAATACTACACGCGTCTTTGTGCTTTCTTTCTGTTCGCGGACCACAGCATGATGAGGTAAGTAAACTGATCGATCGCTTTCTTCTATTTCAGGTACTTCTTCCATGTGGTTTAGAGTTAAGTATTCTTCCATTACTCTTGTGTATTCTTCTTTTAGGTTAGGCAATCTAGTAAATCTTCTTTCTAATTTTAAAAGTCTGTCCTTTGCTACTGCCTTTGTATTTGTGTCTGGGGATTTAGGATCATCGGTTTTAAAAGTAATTTGACGATGTATCATTCATCTAATGGGTTTCTTTGTATATGTCTTCACAACGTTGTTCATCTCTTGTAAATCTTCGTTTTGTATCGTGATTAACTATATAGACTTCAACATGTCATCAAAGTCTATCGCATGATGCATGACAAGTAAGGCACTGTTCTGAATGTTTGTCGCTATTTCGCCAAAAATAATCCAGCCCAAAGTTGTTTTATGTGCGCACGGCGTTCCCAGTGGACCTTTACGATCTCTTGTTGAATTATTTGAGTGTATTCTTTTACTCCTAAAAGTAAATCTATTGATCCAGGTTCCAAGTAGGTAGGATCGGCTAATTCAAGTCCGTGTAGGTGCCTCAGTTTTATCAAAAACTTGTCTCGGGATCTTAGTGGTCAATCGCTTGCACATCACGTAAGGTTGTATCAACATGCTTACACTTGCATCCAAACGGGAACTTATATTGAGCTGTACCACGTGCTTGATATCAGTTCTTGTCGATCCTACTCCTACTATTGTACCCTTTACAGATTGTTTCTTTAATTTTAGTTGTTGAGTCGCTCGTTCGCTTATAAAAGACGCTTGGGATCCCTGGTCTATTAGTGCACGTAGAAAAATAGTACGCCCGTCTTCTCCTTGTGCTCGGACTAAAGCTGTAGCCAGAAGTGCAATACCTTGGCCTGTAGTAACATTCGATGATATTGTAGTGTTTGCCTGAACTTCCTTACTTTCATCTAAGCATGATGCATTGGCGTTGTTAACAGTAGTCGATAGGTTGTCTTTTCTGTAATAGGTTTCTTTATGCAACAGGGAATGATGTCTTCTTTGACACAAACGACACGATACAGGTACACGACATTTTACTACAGAATGGCCAGAAGAAAGACAGTTGAAGCAAAGATTGTTTGTTTTCACATATTCTATGCGCTTTTCTGTGTCCAATTTAGTAAACTCCTTACAATGACACAATGTGTGTTGATCCTTACACATTAAACATAACTTAATTGAAGAAGAGTTTGGTAATTGCACTGCGGTGACATGGTGAGTACGTAATTTTTATTTTGTAGTACATGGATTTACTAGCTCGAGTGTGCGGTACTTTCCTTCTATGAATTTCTGTAATTCTGACCACTTAGGCAATTCTTCTGAGTTTTGTTTGTATGCACATTCCTCCCATTCTTTGTGTGAGTCTGGGTCCAATTTCTGTATATTAATGGATCCCAAGACTCGATATTGACATTTAAATTGTTTAAACTTTGTAAGCACTCATTAGTTATATCTAACAATGTTTTCAGTTGGCTAGGGGTTTGCGCATTCATCTTTCTGATTAAAAAGCCTTTTCAGTACTGTGTTAATAATGAGTCGTTTATTATACCTGTTTTTAAGCACTTCCCAAGCTTGTGCATAATTGTTGTTTGTCACTTGTATATTTTTAATAATAATTCAGCTTAACACTACTTTTTAAATAATGTAGCTTTTGCACATCACTAAGCGTTGAATTATTATGCACCATTGTAACAAACAAATCTTGAAACGAATTCCACTCTTCATAGCTTCCATGAAATATTTTTAGTTGAATTTTTGGTAGTTGTACAAGGCTATTATCATTTATTGTGGAAAGAACTAGACAATTGTGAAGTCGTTGAAAGTAAGTCCCGTATATCAGCTTGCAATAAGACATAAATATCTTCGTAAATATAAAAATGTTCCCCAACAAAATACTCAATAATAGTCCTTTTTTCTCTTGGTGTTATTTTCACTAATTCTTGATGAGCTTGTTTAAAAGTACGCCAATAATCTTCAACTGTATTCAGTCGTGTTTCCAAATAACCTTTTGTCAATCTTGCCTTTGGGCATTTTTATTATATTTGCATTTTTTTTAATAACGATCCAGTGTCTTCTAATATAGTAACTGTTCTTCAGTAGCCATTTTGTATCGTATACCGTACTTGTAATGATAAAAACTGATTATGTTTTTGTTTACAACTTAATTCTTCGTAAAAAATATGTATTTGTGCACAATTATTACTAAGCGGCCGGCGCGTTCCTTATCTCTGGAATGTATCTCTTTTGTTCTCGGGCGGCCGCTTGCTTGTTTATCCGAACGCTGGTAATCCGGTTCGATTGCGACCAAATGTTAATGGTTATAAGACTTATTTTTGCTTGCAGGAAATTTTTAAATCAAACTCTATTCACCTTACTACTTTATTTGCAACTGGGATAAGTATTGCCATTACATGCATTCTAATTTACACATGAGGGTTTTTTAATCTTTAATTTAAACTGGTGAAAAGCAAGATGCAAGATTTTGTGGTATTTTATTAAAGAATGTTATGCTCTTCCAACAAATGATTTTCCTACTTTACTTAGTCTAAGATTTGGGACAGCAAGTTTGTTTTTGTTCCTAGTATTAAAGTTATGTACGTCACAATTTTTTTCAAACAAATGAAGATTTTTGTGGACATAAACTAGATTATGGTAATGTATTGAGACGCTACTGTTAAAATATCGATTTTTTTAAATACTTCCCGAAGTGAATCACGTGGTCTAAGGTTATAAATGGCTCGGATGGCTCTTTTTTGAAGTACAAATATAGTGTTAATATCAGCAGCTGAGCCCACAACAGAAGACCATATGACATTATACTATGAAAATAACTAAAATAAAACGTGTATATAAGAGCCTTATTTTCCTAACTGCATACGCTGCTGAGCTAAGTCTACCTGCCAAAGCTTCAATATGAGGTCCCCACTGGTTTTATGAATCTATAGTAATTCCTAGAAATACTGTACTATCAACATTTTTTAAGCATTCGTCATTCAAATTAATACTGGTGATGACCTGCCTCATTATTAATGAATTTTATACAATTAGTTTTTTAGTGTTAAGCAATAAATTATTAACTGTAAACCAATGCATTACTTGTGAGATAGCACCATTTACATCGTCAAATGTTTCTTTTTTCTATTAACGTTAAAAAGCAATGATGTATCATCTGCAAATAGTATATGTCAGAAAGTTTATGACAATGGGAAGGAAGGTCATTTATGTATAAAGAAACAGTAAAGGACCCAATACAGAACCCTGAGGCACGCCATGCGTAGTGGGCCACCAGAGGAGCTAGAACCGTTTACAACAACCTTTTGAGTTCTGCCCGTCAAATAAGATCTTAAGTATTTTACTGAACAATCTGATACACGTAATGTCTTAACTTGATAAGTAAGGTCTCATGATCGACGCAGTCAAATGCTTTTGACAGATCACAAAAAATCCCAATCGCATCTTGCTTACTCTCCCAGGCGTCATATACGTGCTTAATGAGGGCAATTCCTGCATCCGTAGTATTCCTATTTTTGGTAAAACCGAACTGTTTTTTATGCAATATTTCATTTGTATTAAGATAATTTAATAATTGATTAAATATTATTTTTCAAAAATTTTACTGAGCGACGGTAGAATAGAAATTGGTCTATAATTGGATGGATCACTTTTGGCCCCAGATTTATATAATGGAATTAATTTACTAAACTTCATTAAATTTGGAAAATGCCTTCATCTATACTTTTATTGAATATGAATGCCAATTGGGGTGCTATACTTTCAATGATAGATTTAATTATATTTGTTGATATTCCCATAGATCTTCAGTGTTTTTCATATTTAACTCCTTAAAAGTCTTGACAATTGTGTTAGAATTAATATGACTAAACTTAAATGACTGAACACGTTCTGGAATACTAGATGTAAGGAGAGCCTTCAGCAAGAAGAGTTTAAAGATTTAGTAATTTCGGTTGGAGTTGGAGTAAAAAACGTTTCAAACGCATTTACTACATCAGATTCTTTATTAACAATAGCGTTGTCAATTTGAGTGTAAAGTTATGATCACGAGGCTTACTCCTACCAGCTTCTTTATTAATGACATTCCACGTTGCTTAATTTGTTATTTGACCCTTTGATTTTATCGCGCAAAAGTAACGACTTAGCCATATGACAAACTTTCCTAAATATTTTTGAATAGTTTCTGACAAAAATTATAAATTCAGGGTCTGTAGTATATACTTTCAAGTCGTAGAGCTCATATAACCTAGTTCTACTTTTAAAAATGCCAGGTGTGGCCCAATCATTGAATCTGATATTATTATTACATATTTTTTTATTTTTTAAAGGAAATACTCTATCAAATTTTTTCTTAATAGTATAAAAAAGATTTTCATAAAGACTATCCACATTTTGATCATTACGTTTAAATTGATTTAGTGAATTATCAACATTATTTTTAAATTGACTTATGCGGTTATTAGTAATTGGCCTATAACGGATATTAATTACTTGCTGTAAGTCATGACGGTGTTCAAACTGTGCTAATTGACCACTGTGATCTGATTGTAAACAATTAATTATAGATTTTTTAATAGTTATATTTTCACAAAAAATATTATCAAGACAAGTAGCCGTAGTAGAGGTGATCCTAGTTGGCTCATTAAATTGATTAAATAAATTATATGACTTAAAAAGATTGAGAAACCTCGAAGAGGATAGTGATTGATCTAAAATATTTATGTTGAAGTCACCACATATGATGACCTTTTTTTTAAACTTACTAAATTTACTGAGCACTTCTTCCATAGTAGATTCAAATAAAATATAATCAGATGATGGTGGTCTATATACACATACAATTATAAATTTCTGAAGTTCTATACAGGAAAGTTCAATAGTTTGTTCAATGGAGTACTGGACAATATCTTTCCTTTCTTTATATTTTAAACTATTATGTAATAATATAAGTGATCCACCCCTAATTGCTGATCCTCTCATAANAAACTTACTAAATTTACTGAGCACTTCTTCCATAGTAGATTCAAATAAAATATAATCAGATGATGTGGTCTATATACACATACAATTATAAATTTCTCAAGTTCTATACAGGAAAGTTCAATAGTTTGTTCAATGGAGTACTGGACAATATCTTTCCTTTCTTTATTTTTAAACTATTATGTAATAATATAAGTGATACCCCTAATTGCTGATCCTCTCATGAACAAGCTACCAACTTCATAGTTATTAATATTTATTAAACAATTATCATTTCTTAACCAATGTTCAGTTATACACAAAATATGCACATTCATGTGTTCCAGAAACAAACCTACCTCTAATTCTTTGCCAAGAAGCCTTGTATGTTTTGATGTACTAAATTTAAATAATTGCTTTTTGCTTCTCTGTTGTCGAAGAGACACTAAAAGGTATGCAAGAGTAGTTCTCTATTGTCTTGACACATAATTTAAATGATTTGGAACATATTCCAAGGTCTTTTTTTGATAATTATCCTGCTCAATAGAAGCAGGTAAGCTAGCCAAATTACTGGCTATGTTATTAAAATAAAATGATAGCGAAAGTGCTAAAATAATTACCCAGATAATATTTATCTTTAGTCTTAGAATAATTATATAAATTGAATTTGAATTAATTAATTTATTAATGTCAATTAAATATATTTACTGTCATTTGTAAAAGATATTGTGTCTAATGTCATATTTATTTTATACCTAATATCATTTTCTGTTGTCAATTTACCACTGTAAGGTAATGTAAACAAAATAATCTTATTAATATTTAATAAACAAAACTATTACGTATAATATTTTATCATTTCGCCTTTGTTTACATCACCCCTGTCACCAACCAAAATAATTAGTGTGGTGTTATTTTCAAATTTATAGTCAACAATTTTATTCATCAAGTCATTATAAGTTATACCGGAAACAGTAACTCAGTACTTGTCTCTCTGACACTCCGTGACACTGTGACATAAAAAAAAATATTATTCTCATCAGAACTCAAGTCCATTTTTTTCTTTATAATTTGCCTATCTGAATTATTTGAATATGTTGAGAACGTTTGTCTCTATAGCTTTTACTTCCCGAGTAAGTATAAAGAGCCATAAAGAAAACCCGACACCAAGGGCATTATAAGCTTATATTGACTTCCTACCAAGGTACTTGATAAAAAGAAAAAGATAACATCCATCCATCAGTGAGCTGGTATCATCATCTTTATGATGCTGATGATTATAGCCTACAATGTCCATTGCTGAACGAAGGCTACCCCGAATGATTTCTACGCGGGCCTAGCAGTTGACTATACATCTGGTAAGAACTGACAATTTGACGATAATAATAATAAATTAACATCCACTGATATACACACAACGTCAATCAAAGTCAATTATTGCATAAAAATATACTATTTTTTTATGCACTTGGAAATTACTACTAATTAAATACAATTACTCTTAAATATATTCGTGAATTTGTTTTAATTTGTTTTTTTATTGATCTTGCATGTACAACATATTTTGTAAACGTTTTTAAAAGTAAAATGTATTGTTGTTGTGCCCTTCAGGGTCCACATGTGAACTGTTATTACAAATGTACACCTTTTAACTTCATGTGGTATGCAATAAAGAATTGAGAATTGTGAATTGTGAATTAGTTTAACATACCTATATCCTTTTTTTTGGTAAATACACATTATGCATAGAAAAACCCAGACCATTACAAACAGACATGTTCATGCACACAAATGTTTGTACTGCCCGGGAATCGAGCCCGGAACCTTTGGTGTAGTAGCCGACCATTACATTATTATAGATCGTTAAAGAGAGAGAGAGTGAGTGAAAGATAAATACAACATTTATTGAACAACCACCATAAGTAGTAAAGATTACAAAAACACCACAAATTAGGGATTAATCCAGCACAATCATCTACTTGGAACCGAGCCAGGACGTACGACATAGTTCGTAGCTTGGACATTTGATATATTACAGATAAATCCAGGTTCTGGAAATTCGCTAAGCGACTGAAAGTAGAATAATTATTCTTAGGTATACGGCCTTTATACAAAAGTTTATTAATGTAATTATTATTAACATTTTCTAAAGCCTTATCACATCGGGTAGGCTCGTGGGAAACTGCAAAGTTATAAGTCACTGTACAATTTTTCCCAGTTTGCTTATGTTATTACAGGCTGAATCACCTAATTATCCGTAAAGAGAGATGATTTCGTGCTATGGAGGGCACGATAACACACAATCTTGGAATGATAGTAGTTAACACCCCGTCTTTTGCATTGGATAGATCTTCATGGTAGGTTATAATCCAACCTCACCATAGGTACCCATACTGTATGGGCAGGCCCCACAGTGAGCCGCTATAGGCCGATGCTGATATATCTTATTGTGTCCAGTTCTTTAGAACTGGAAAATAAATTTTGACCTGAATATGACTTCAACTTACGACATTTAAAAAAGGAACTGTAGAATAAAGGATTTTAATATTTAAGTATGGAGTCGATATCCTGAATGCACATTGCGAGCCCGTACTCATTTTTTTGTTCAATAAATTGTTCATAAAATAAACATACATTTCATTTGAATAAAATCTTTAACACTCTAAGAAACTCAGTAGATTTATAAAATTTTTATAAACCTACTGAGTTTCTTATATTAACTTAATTGAAAATAAATAATTGCGACGATAGTTTGGGGTGTTCATTTCATAGGGAGGGTTTCAGATTTCTTTTAGTACTCATTAAACAAATGCCATCCTCAATTTATATGTTTATTGTAATTATATAAATATTAATCAAGTACAATGCACGAGGCAACTTCGTCCAGGAAACCTTAGAATGGATTTCTCCATATAATAAAGGTGAAAAAATATTATGTTTATCATTAAGAAGAATATGTGGAATGAACTGGATCACTGGATACATTTACGGAGCGATACGACCAGGCATCCTTAAAAAAAAGAGCGTACACTTTTTAAGGGCCAGCAACGCATTTCTGACCTCTGGTCTTGCTAATGGGCGGCGATGTCACTTAACATAAGGTAAACCGTTTGCTCGTTTACCTCCTGTTCAATTTAAAACACAGAAGAATCCAGCAAGAAACTCAGTAGTTACTATTATGAAAGTAAAAGTATATTGTACAGATTAATGTTGTTTTTACAGAAAAGGAGCGTGACTCAATGGTGTAGATTGTTGCTTTTCGATCGGGAGGGCGCAGGCTCAAATCCCGCCCCTTTTTTTAATTATCAGAGTTATATGTACGTTATCCGACGCTCTTACGGTGAAGAAAACATCGTGAGGAAATCTGCGAACGCCTGAATTCGTGAGGCGGATGCTAAGGCCTTTACACCCTTTACCGGTAGGCTTGTGCCCAAAGACATCTCAATACAACTGGGAAATCTGTGCTCGTGGGGACGTCTTATGAGCTGATGATGATGTACAGAAAAATAGCAGCTAAAAAGTCAATTAGCGGAATACGACTCGGTTGCATTACCGTGAAAGCAGCTGACAAGCACTCATCATAAACTTGAAAGGCAAGGGTCCACTGTAGTGCCTGCGGCCACAAGTGGGGGGAGTGCGACCCTCCCAGCATCCAGTACCGGAGTATCAGGCGAGTCATCATAAAATATGTCAAATTCCTGACCACCCAAAACAACTCATGTAACGAAAATTTGCTGCGGTCAATCTGTATCTGAAGTTTATTCAATTATTTCCGGATTGGCCACGACAACTCATAGTATAGTTAAGATTCTTAAGAGGGATAAAGGAGGAGCCAGGAAAGTAGGTATTTTTTGGTACCAATATTCTATTATTGTAATTTGTCTATAATAATTCAATGCAAAATCAAAAAGGCTTTTGATTGAAGATGAAGCTACCATTCCTTCGGACTGTAGTTTTGTATTGAGAAGAATCCAGCATCAAACGCCGTAGTTACACTTGTAATAAAATAAGAATGCACATAATAATATGATTTCAACTGAATACTAAAAACAATTGCGCAATAACTCCAAAAAACAGCAGATGAAAAAAGTCAATTAGCGGTTGCATAAACGCGAAAGCAGCTGAAAAGCGCTCATCATAAACTTGAAAGGCGCAAGGGTCGACTGCAGTGCGTGCGGCTACAGGTGGGGGGAGTTCGACCCTCCCAGCATCCAGTACCGGAGTACCAGGCGAGGCGAGAGCACGCTCCCCGGACGCGCCGGCGCGTTCGCGATCTCGTCAAACGCTTCAGTAAAGTCCGTAATGCATGTGCTAGTGTCAGTGTTGTGATGCCTGCTGTGACGCACTGAGCAGGAATGGATGGGGAGAATCGTATCATTTTGAACGTAGGTGGCATCAGGTGAGATGAAATTGCTCTAATTAAGCATTGGGAACCATAAGCTAGCGTGTGATGTCTCAGACATCGAATACAATAGGACTTTTGTGGAGTTAAAAATTTCAGAGAAATTTTTCAGTTTAGATCCTTGCAGAATACTTCAAAATTTTCGTTCGGGCTGTTGTATTGTACTGAAAAGAAACCAGCAAACACTTTTTTTAAATATTCATGTTAATTAACATAATTACATACCTAGATCGAATTAGCTTTACAATGTAAAAGATTTATTAATTTTATCTGCATCATATGGATGGTCAAAAGTATGTCACAAAGGTACAAATATTTAAATAAGATCAAAATACAATGCAAGCGTGGAGATCAAGAAATCCATGAATTCTTGTCATTTAAATATGCCGAGGACAAAACTTTACCATTAATATATTTTTTTATTAGCTTTTTGTTTATACTCATTTATATAAACAATAAAATAATTTCGAATGTAAATGTTGCCAAAGTAAATAATAATAATAATTCATTTATTTGCTTGTTGGAATATGGTACATAGTAGGGTCTTGATAAAAGTAATGTTTCCGACATATTCTATCGAATTTCGATGTGAAAATTTTCATAGGTAGATTATTAAAGTTATACATTATAAACATACTAAAAGAATATATCATCATTCATTATGCAAATTACATTTTACAGGTCAAATGTATGCTATGAGGTTATAAAGAAGATATGTCAAAATGTATAACTTACAGGTAGTCACAACATACAGATTATTAATATACAAGTCGGAATTATTATTACATGTTCAGTTTATAAGACATTTTAATAACAGAATAAATATTTGTCAAGTTATATTGATTAGTTACATATAGTTTTAAAAATATGTCAAAATTTGACATTTAAATTAACATATATTGCTAGCTTAAATATTTCAGTAATTTTCTAACCGCATGAAGTTTGCGAATTGGAACAACAAACATATACTTTTATTGTTCCAAATCTTAAAATCTTCGTGGGATGTTTGAAATGGGTAAAATTTCGTTGATGAAAAGATCCGATGAATTAGATATTGTCAACAGCGGTAAAGATAACAGGAAATGATTAATGAAGCGCTATGAAATTAAAATCGGGGAAGATATTATTGAAGGTGTCGAATTTGGACGTTAAGTGAAAGTTATTTTATGATTTATGATCCTAAATTCTAATCGTATCGGCAACCGTGGTGTAGGATGGTCACATACAAGATGGACAGATGACTTGGGGAGCTCCCAGCATCTCTTAAACAGTATTCCTTTAATGATGCGTCAGTTTTTTGTACTAGAAAAAGTGAAGTATTTTTTTTATGTTACATAGTGTACATGATGGTTAGGACGCTCACCTGATGGTAAGTGATACGCCCGACCGTGTCTTAGTGGCATTGAAAGAAAATTAACAACTGATAGACAGTTATTTTTCTCTCTTATATCCGGTAATTTTACTGGCTACAGTGTCCTCATCCCGAAACATAAAATTGCATAACACTTCTATTTCATGGGACAATATTGGCACTGTAGTGATACCGACCTAGATGACTCAGTACCGAGTTATTATTATTGTTATACTGTTTTACGATGAAGGAAAACATCGTGAGGAAACCTGCGGTCGCCAGCGAAGAGATTCAAAGGTTGTGCGTGAAGTCGTCAATCCGCACTGGGTTCGCGTGGACGACCAAGACCGAATCACCCTGAACGGGTAGGCTCGTGCTCCTCGGTGGAGACGTTTAATGATGATGATAACTGTTTTAAAGGATGGCGGTAACCTCCTGAGGATGGTTGCAGATGCAACTGAATGAAGATGGCTTCTGACCGGTAATTGAAGTTAGTGCGTAGACGTCTTTGTCATCATCATAACATATCATCATAGTGATCTTAAATATGGATTTGATAAAATTAATAGAATTGTTTGATTATTAATTTATCTAAAATCAGAGTGTAATGTTGTCAATAAATAATAATAAAAATTGAAGCAATTTAACCTCTCTCTCTCTCTTTCAGGGAATTACGAATATAATATATCATAACGATAATTAACACAAAGCCTCTTTTATAAATAATATTACATTATTGTTTATTATTAATAGTAAAAGCTTTAAAAGTAAAGTATGTAATCACTTCCTTCGTACATATTCTTACAATTCTATAACTTAATTGTTTTTTATATCTAAGTATATATTTGTGTTATTTTATTTCTTTTGTTTTTTGTTATAATATTTTATTTTAAATTGAATTTATTTTATTCTTTATCTGTTTCTCTTTTTATTTGAGTAGCGATATGTATTTTTATTTAAAGTTTGTTAGTTTTTCTTTTTAGTTGCACCAAAATGCCCCTTTTAAACTTATTTCTTTTTCTCCATCCCAAGGTTGCCTGGAAGAAATTGCCATTTGCGATAAGGCCGCCCATTGTACTTGTTAAAATATATATATTCTTAATGTTACTTTTTTGTGTAGAGTGCAATAAAGAATGTAATAAATAAAAAAAATAATAGTATTGAGTTAACCAGCTATGAACAAAAGCGCACACTAAATATAAGGGTCGATGTTAATTGGGTCACTTTATATGGCTATTTATTTGTGGCTTAGCGTCCCCGTTGCGAATATGCAGGGGGAAATGGGGAATAATGCTATAGAAAGCTCTGCTCTTGTCAGTGACGTTATTCCAATATTCTTTCTAGTCCCTTACAATGCCCATTGGACAATGGGCAAAAGTTGTGATATACGGACCGACAGACAGTCATGTCGAATCTACAAAGGTCCGTTTTTTGCCCTTTGGCTACGGAACCCTAAAAAGCATATACACGGTCGAATTGATAGCCTCCTATTTGATATCGTGAGGAAACTTGCGCACACTTCGTAGAAATTCAAAAGATATGCTGAAATCGGTCAATCCGCACTGGGCCAGCGTGGACAACTACGGCTTATTACACCCTTACGGGTGCACAACCTAGATGTGGATGTTTTAATGAGTTGATGATGACATTATTCAAATGTTAAGCGAAACCCTTGAAGAGACCCATAACTGACGAAATAAGCTTATCCCTAATGATAAATCATTAAAGGGCTGCGGACCGTAAAGTATTTTCCTTCAACCTTTCAATGAAAAAGGTTATTTTTGACATTAAAAAATCAATGTACAATTCATTGTACACCAACCAAATGTGACCTACTTACCGTAAGCATACTGGTACATTGGAAGTAAAATAAAAATAAGTTGACAACAGCAAGGATAATCTGCCACGGTAAAGAAGATCGACGTTATAGATCACTTTTAACCAATCCTTTCGTATAAATAAGCATATAATATACGCTATAATGTGTATGTATAAAAATATTGGAAAGAGAATATTTTAAAGGCCGTGCCTTGATAGATTGCAGATTAGAGAAATTAAGGGGGAACTCAAAAATATCGTAGGGGTGATTTGTGGGTTCATTTTACTTGCACACATATGTGTTATAATAAAGGTCTACAGTAGAGCTGATGATGGGAGGTGGAGACATAGACAGTCGATGGAACTCCTTAAGGAGTTACAGCATTATAGTTTAAGAGCTATTACGTTATGCCGATAGATTTTACACTAATAAAATGTTTTTATTACTATTTACCAATGGAAATCATGAGACAGAACTTAAGCCTCTTTGCTAAATAATCTTTTGTCTATTTTTTTTGTATTTTTTTTCCTTAAAGGTATGCCACGACTCAGAGCAACAACTACATACTTAGCAAGCTAATTATATAAAGAATAACAATGATGTAAAAAAGTATAGATTCGTGATATGTTAACAAAACAATCGAAAAAAGTGTTCCGAATGCAGCGACAGCACACACACACATATTTCGAATGGGCGGACGTTTACCTAAACAAAAGAATACAAACTGTACTCTCTTCGGCGGATCGTATTAAGGCACGGATGGCGTATCTACCTTTATATATACAGAATATCATATCAATATAAGTTTTACTGTAGCTAAAGTAAGTATCTATAAAATACATACAAAGACTTTAACAATTTTGTTTTGTGTTACAAAGCGTATCTATAAAGACAAAAGGAATTTCTTACATGTCATGGACTTTCCTTGTCTTTATAATGTTCGCTTTTTTCTACTAATTAATTGTTGGACCTTCTGTCGTATACTTGCAGGATAAATAGGGATCCACTTCGTGTGTAAGTTCGCTCCGTTATGAACTTTATCTTGTGCATAACGTTCCAGCCCGCGTTTGCATTCTCTTTAATATACTGAAACGGTTAATTTAGCTCCGCGTATACTTTAATAATGTTGGCGAAGAATTTTCTAGGAATTTCCTTGTAGAAGTAATTAGTTGGGAAACGCAAAAATCCACATAGAAAAGCGTAGTGACTTAAACTCACTTCGTGTATTTTTTCCCAGCTTGATTAGGATATTACAGGCTCTCTTCAACCTATCGCAGTCTACTACTACTGCTGGACATAGGTCTCCACCATTTGGCGCCAGATATCTCTGTCCTCCGCTTTTCTCATCCAGCCTCCACCAGCGACCTTTCGCAACTCGTCGGTCCGTCGGGCCGGAAGACGTCCTACGCTACGCTTGACAAGACGTGGTCTCCACTCTAGAAACCGTCTGCTTCAACGGCCATCAGATCTACGACATACGTGACCAGCCCACTGCCACTTCAACTTGCTGATCCGGCGGGATATGTCGGTAACTTTAGTTCTCTTACGGATTAAACAACTTCTGATCTTATCCTTAAGAGAGACCTCGAGCATAGGTTGCTCCATTGCGTGTTGAGTGACTTTGAACTCAACCAATCCCGCAGTTAGTGTCCATGTCTCAGCTGCGTATGTTAGCATGGGTAGGACGCAATACTCAAAGTCTTTAGCATTGCGGAATTGGAATTAGGCTAAATCACTTGATTCTTCGATTAGAAAGATGATTCCATGTTTCGGAGGCACATAAAATCGTCTGTCCTGGCTACAATGTTAGAGTAGTCATTAACACCCACCAAGCCGCATTGAGCCAGCGTGGTGGGTAACGGCCCAATCTCTTCATAGCTATGCTGTGCGGGGAGGCCAGTACTCTGAAATAGTACATGTAGGCAGATAACGAGGATGTGGAGAGGAAGTCACCTCTTACGGCAACCGCGGGAGGAACAGGTTATAGAACTGGTGACATTTCAAAGCTAAAACGCAGTTAACCGAAGAATACAACCGCACAGGCGGGAGCTGAAAATCAGCGGTTTTCTGTAAGAGAACCTTTTGTTAAGCTAATGCCTTTTTGTCTTGCTGTGACATACACACACACACACTGTTTTTATTATTTTTGTTGTTTTGTTTGCATGCCCGATTGTTTGTTTTTCTTTTTTCTTTTTTATCTGTTTAGTGGCATTTTCTCTTGCGTGTCTCAACAAACAAATAAACGTTTTATCTATCTTCTTATCTACAATTTTTCGTCAAAAATGAAAAACCGTGTTTAGCGGAACCCAACGTCAGTTAAGACATCTCTTATATTGCTTTTTATCACTATAAAGGTATTTTTAGGGATTTTGCTAAAATTGTGCTTGTAAGCTAAAGGATAGCATGGGTTACAAATAAAAACTTGAAAGGTAAGCAAATGGGTGAACACGTTTAATAAACATTGCTTAATGAAGATATAATTAAGTTACGTAAACAAATGACGCTTTGCATGAATTTTACATTCAAAGTCGTAACTTAAATACGTCATTTTGCATAAATCATAGCAAACGGCTTAACACAAAAAACAATTGCATCACATTCATAATGTGATTGTTATGTTCTGTTTTCACGTTGTTATTTTTATTAAATTATTGCGTTGTTCGATGCCACGACGTTGTTATTTTTATTACCGTACGTAATATGTTTTAGTACCGACGTACCTATATGGCGAGTTAGCTGAAAAATTAGTTAGCAAATAGGTGCGCCAGATATTTAGATAGGTACCTTGTTTTTCTCGTTCAGTTATTATATGTTTTTGTGTTTAGACTGGAGGGTGTCTTAGATTGAGACTGCAAAGAAGCGATCTTCACTTTAGAACTTTATCTGCCATCGGTTCTGCGACGTACGTAACCGGCCCACTGCGACTTCATACTTTTATTTATGGTTTTTAAGATTTATGTATCTCCTAACATTCGTTTGTGCTATCAAGCTTTATTGTTCTTTTCTAAGAACATTAAATAGATGCGCTAAATATGATTCAAATATGCGCTATGCTTTGTTGTTGAATATGCGGACGTTTTTCGACCAATCAGCGTTTAGAACACTGCTAAGAATATCGATAAATTCGTCTGATTGGTGAAATTTACCTACCATCCAGCGAGCTGCAATGGAAAAGAAGCTTTAAAGCGTGACCGCGTCAAGCGAGCTGTTATTTTCGTTGGAGTATGTAGATTTTTCGCATACGCAATTTCATGGGTGCAAAATGAACAGTACCGGTTAATATGTTAATTTCTTTGGAAATGACTTTTAATGAAACGGCTGCTCGATGGTGCGGAATCCCTGTGTTTTTAATATGTAAAAATTTTGAAACTGCTATTTTGAGGTTAAACCATTTTACCAGAGTTCAGTTATGTTGTCCAATGTTAAATGATGTAAGCCGATTCAACTTACATTATAATGATAGCTTCTAAACTTATATAAAACAATAAATTAACTGTATGCACAATTTCACTCAAAAAGAGTCCTTGGCGAAATTTTGCGTCGGTTGGGCTGTACGGTAAGGCCTGTGCCCTGCGGTGGGCCGTTAAAGGTGGGACAGCCCAATACTAGGTGGTAGACTCGATACTGAGACACTTAGTTAGGTACCACCGCAGTGCCAGATTTCGTCCCGTAAAGTACAAGTGCTTTGCACTTCTGTGTTTCAGGATGAGGGCACTGTAGTTAGTAAAATTACCGGTTGTATCAGACCTTACATCGATTGTCTCGGGTGGTGCCGCATTGGTGGAAAATAATAACTGTTTATCAGTTGTTGGTCTCATTCACAGATTTCCCAATACAGGAGATGGGGCAAGCCGCGTTTTTAAGTGCGACAAATGTAAGCTCAACGAGCATACACTGGCTGCCAGTTTACGCTCTGTGAGACGAGTCAAGACGCACGAATATTAGAAGAAATTACCATTTTTTCCCAAAATGCCATCCTGTGCAATTGTAACATGCCATCATCGCAATGAATCAGTAAATTTACCAAGAAATGTAATAACTTTTTCACAGGTAAGAACCGAAAAGAAATTGCGACACTGGGACTGCCTATAAACTTGGCGGCTTGTCCAGTCTAATTGTATATTCAGATGTCTGTGGTCTCATTCAATACCGCTCTGTCATAGTCAGGCGTACCACTTACCAGGTGAGCACACTGATCGTTCTGCACACTGTATCATAAAAAATAATGATTAGTAAACAGCGCTATGAAGCTGTGATCCTATACTACTCTAGTACTTTGTGTAATAGTGACAACATTGTTGTTTACCAGTGTCTTGTGACCATTATTCCAAAGCTGCAGCACGGTAAACACATTTTATGGTATTTTTAGCTGCTTACTATAAAATGCCAGAACTTATAGGTACATACACGGTACACATATGTTGTATAAAATGCATGATTTACTACGCATGGCGTCGTTGCGTTTCGGTTGCATGCTTAAATTTATTTTACGTGAATCATCATTATCATCGGCTCGTGATACGTCCCCACCGAGGGGCACGAGTCTACCCGGAAAGAGAGTATAGGCCTTAGTCATCTACGCGGGATCAGTGCGGATTCGCCGACTTCACGTACAAACTTTGAATCTCTTCGTAGATGTGTGCAGGTATCCTCGCGATGTTCCTCAGATAACGTTATTTCGAAAATTAAAAATACATTGGTACCCACATGGTAGGATTTGAATCTGCACCCTCCAGATCGGAAAGCAACAGTCCACACCAAAGAGCCGACGCTCTTACGACGTAAATACGAAGGACTGAAGACTACTTTGCGATTTTTTTAAACTGAAGGGAAAAAGGGAAAGACGGGGGAGGGGTCAAACAATTTTGCAATTCGAGTGACATAATTTATAAATGCCCTTCAAGTACAATATTTAACTGAAGAATAAATATAAATGAACAAAGAATTATATTAAATCATCTCATGCTAATTTATGATATTTTAAGCTCATTTTGCGTATAATATGCTAATGACTTGACAACATACGCAATATTGTATCCTAAACAAAGCCGTGAAATTCATAATTAGGCAGTATGAATTTTAATGTCCTGGGTACAAACCTGGATAGTACTAGGACAAAGTCTTTATAAGAATAAAGACTTTGACTTACGTTTTGTTGTGGTTTTGTTAACATCGCATACAATTTGACTTTATTTAAACTAATACTACTGTTGGCTTTCTACATAACATAATTTGAGAACTTATTTCTACATAATTATAACATTGTTCAACGTTTTATTTTCTATGGTTTGATTTCAGCATCAGCTCATTAAACGTCCCCACTGAGGGCACGAGTCTACCCGTATAGGGTGTCTTAGTCGACCACGCGGGCCCAGTGCGGATTGGCCGACTTACGTACAACTTTTGATTTTTTTCGTACGCGTATGCAGGTTTCCTCACGATGTCTTGCTTCTCCGTAAGCGTATAGTGTATAATTTTATAAAGAATTATAAGTTCGCTGCATTTACGACGGGACGCAAATGATAAGATTTTAAAGTATTTAAGCCTCGCGTTATACGACCTATACTTACGACCAATACGAGCCCTAAAGCAAAGGATTTCTACATGTTCGTACTACTAGCTCCATGCTTAAGCTGAAACCACAGACATCCGAATATACAATTAGACTGGACAAGCCGCCAAGTTTATAGGCAGTCCCAGTGTCGCAATTTCTTTTCGGTTTTTTACCTGTATTATATTCTTGGTAAATTTACTGATTCATTGCGATGATGGCATGTTACAATTGCACAGAATGGCATTTTGGAAAAAAAAGGTAATTTCTTCTAATATTCGTGCGTCTTGACTCGTCTAACAGAGCGTAAACTGGCAGCCAGTGTATGCTCGTTGAGCTTACATTTGTCGCACTTTAAACGCGGCTTGCCCATCTCCTGTATTGGGAAATCTGTGGCTGAAAGTGAATGGCCAATTATGTATATCATATATTTAGAATTCGCACGCTAAGCTTACTATATGTAGTGGTTATGTTTAATAGGTAAATAATACTAACTCACTTACGATTCACTATGTATTGTTCGTTACACAAATGTTACGTAGATCAGGATAGGTCACAACACAAGAGTACAAGCACAGAAGAATGGAAGAATATAAAAGCAAAACAGATAATAACAAAAGTCAATATAGCAGGCGAAAGGTATATAAAGCGGAAACAAAGCAGCGTGCGCTTCGCGTCGTAGTGGTGTCTCGACTGGCTTTACCTAAGCTACGCGCGGCGCGGGCGCCATATTGTACATGCACTTATGTAACGTAATAGTGCGAGGGCACTGTCGATACGTGTTGTCGATAGACAACACTATTATCGACAGTCGACACGACACCAGCCAATACACATTGTAATTGATATCAGTGTTAGATATGTATGGATGATGTGTATATATATATATGTGTGTGTGTGTGTGTGTTTGAATGTATGTATGTATGTATCCTACATCACCCCCCCTCCAGAGACCGTCAAGGGCGATAGAACGCCGGGAATCGAACGTGACGTCCGGAACGAGTGACGACGTCCTTGTGTCCAGTTTGTGAAGGCTCCTTGACCGTGTCTTTAAGCAAGTAAGCAGGTTTAACCCTGTTAATGGACACTGTGGCTTCCTTACCTTTTAAGAGGATTTTAAAAACTTTCTCCCCTCTCGCTAAGACCTTGTAAGGTCCGGAATATGCAGGAGTGAGGACACCGCGCGATGCATCTTCGCGAAGGAAAATTTGATCACTGGTGGCTAATTCCTTATAAACAAACACTTTTTGCTCACCATGACGTGTTGTAGGTGTAGGACGTAGGTTGTCGGCGAAATGGCGTATTCGAGCGATGTACTCGGACATATCCGTAGTAACGGGTACTGTGGGCTCGAAAAATTCCCCTGGGAGTCGTAATGTCTCCCCGTATACAAGTTCAGCTGAAGATGCTTGTAGGTCTTCTTTGTAAGCAGATCTTACGCCCAGAAGAACCCACGGCAAAGACTCAGTCCACCTGCTATCTGCGTGGCAGACTATAGCCGCTTTCAGCTGTCTGTGGAACCTTTCTATGAGACCATTGCATGCGGGATGGTAGGCTGTCGTGCGTTTGTGCTCAAATCCAGCCATCTGTGACAGGCATTTGAACAGAGAGGACTCGAATTGTCGGCCTCTGTCTGTAGTGATATCTGTCGGGCAGCCAAATCTGGATATCCAACACGACAGTAAGGCTTTTGCTACGGTCTCGGCAGTAATATCTTCGATCGGTATTGCTTCTGGCCATCGCGTGAAGCGATCTATGGCAGTTAGGCAATACCGATAACCCTGCGAGACGGGAAGAGGTCCTACTAGGTCAATGTGTACCTGCTGGAATCTACCACGTGGAAGCTGGTACGTACCAAGTGGAGCACTGACATGCCTTGTTACCTTGGCACGTTGGCAGGATATGCAAGCGCGTGCCCAGTCTCTGCAATCCTTCCTGACGCTGGGCCAAACAAACCGCTCGGCAACCAATTTGGCAGATGCGTTAGCGCCAGGATGGCTAAGTGAGTGGAGACTATCAAATACTTGCTTGCGGAAGGATGCTGTGACAAAAGGTCTGGCTGTCGGTGTACTAACATCGCAGTACAATGCACGTCGACTTCCAGGTACTTGCAGCTTTTCTAACCGCAACGATGAGCCGCCGTCTAGTAGTCCGAGTAGTTCTGGGTCCGAGGCTTGGGCTTTAGCAAGAGACTCGAGGCTGACTGGTTCGCTCAGTTCATCGATACGCGACAGAGCGTCTGCTACGACATTATCCTTGCCGGAAATATGACGTATATCTGTCGTGAACTGAGCGATAAAGTCTAAGTGTCTATACTGCCTAGGCGAACAGTTTGTTTTCCTTTCATGAAAGGCGAAACTGATGGGCTTGTGGTCAGTATAGACTGTAAAATGTCTGGCCTCGAGCATGTGCCTAAAGTATTTTATTGCCTCGTAGATGGCCAGTAACTCTCGGTCATAGGGCGAGTATTTTACCTGGGACGGACTGAGCTTGTGCGAAAAGAAAGCTAATGGCTCCCATACTCCATCTCTTAGCTGCTCCAGTACCGCTCCTATGGCATTATCCGATGCGTCAGTTACCAGGGCCAGTTCAGCCGAGCAACTTGGGTGCGCTAAAAGTGCTGCGTTGGACAGGGCTTCCTTGCAGTCTTCGAAGGCTGACAGCGTGGGCTCTGTCCAGGTGATGGGATGCCTTCCCTTTACTGTACCTGTCAATAGCGCATGCAGTGGGCCTGAACTTGGGCTGCTCGGGGCAGAAAACGTCTATAAAAGTTTAGCATACCCATAAACCTCCTAAGCTGCTGCACGTTGGTTGGGCGAGGGAACTCCCTAATGGCTTGTACCTTCGAGTCTAATGGCTTAGTGCCATTAGCAGAGATGCTGTAGCCTAGGAACGTTACCTCTTTTGCTCCGAAAACACATTTCGAAGTATTAACCAGCATGCCATACTCACTCAGTCTGGTGAAAACCTGTCGCAGGTGCTCCTCATGGTCCTCCTGGTTCCTGGAGAAGACTAAAAAGTCATCTAAATAACAGAAGAGGAAATCGAGCCCCCTAGTCATCTCATCCACAAACCTTTGGAATGTTTGACCTGCATTCCTCAAACCAAACGTCATATAGGGAAATTCAAACAGTCCAAAGGGTGTGGTGATCGCAGTCTTCGGTATATCCTCTGGACAGACGGGGATCTGATTGAAAGCCTTCACCAGGTCTAAAGTGCTGAAGACAGTGCACCCAGAAATGCTATGAGCAAAATCGTGGATGTGCCTAATTGGATATCTGTCCGGTACGGTGCGCGCGTTCAGCATTCTGTAGTCGCCACAGGGACGCCAGCCGTTATCCTTCTTTGGGGCTAGATGTAAAGGTGACGCCCACGAGCTCTCTGAAGGACGGGCAGTCCCATTGGCTATCATGTCCTGAAATTCCTGACGAGCTATTTTTAATTTATCAGGGGCTAGGCGTCGAGGGTTACAGTGTACGGGTGGTCCAGGTGTTGTGCGAATGTGGTGCATTGTGTTGTGTGGAGTAGTGCGATGTGTACCAGCTGGTCGGGTGATATCTGGAAATTCACTTAATATTTTATGATAAGGTGAATCACCAGTTGAGACCTTCACTGAATGGACATTTTTACATAAAACAAAAGCGGCCACAGCTGATATAGAAGTCGTGTTATCTATCAATCGCTTATTGCGACAATCTACAATAAGGTGATAAAAATTTAAAAAATCTACTCCTATAATTGGTTTACACATCGGCAACTACAAAACGCCAACTAAAATTTCGACGTAGGCCAAAATCTAAATTAAAATGTTTATAACCATACGTGGCAATGTCCGAACCGTTGGCAGCACACAAACTGAAGGTAGTCCTGGCACGACGTTCCCGTAGAGCAGACCGAGGGAAAACGCAAAGGTCGCTTCCGGTATCGACCAGAAATTGCGTCTTTGAAGCTCGATCGGTGATGAAGAGACGACCAGAAGATGAGGATGGAGATGGGCAATCGTCAGTCGTCATTATCGATTGCCCCTGGCTTTTCCCGCATTATATTCACATGGGCGTATGCACTTCTTTGCTTTGTCGCCAAACTTGCTATGAAACCAGCACAGCGGAAACTTTCGGTTATAAGAGCTCGACCGCTGTCTGGATGATGAACTGCCACTGGAACGTGAGGATGCACGATGATGGGATCTGCTACTCCTGCTCGTTGCCATATCCTGCACCTGCCGCCTCAATTCAGCGATTTCATTTTTGAGTTCGAGAAGTGTAGAATTGGGGGTAGGTTCGCTAACGGCTGCGACTCTGGACGCCGAGGACGTGAGATCGTTCACACGATCCGCTAAATCGGCAAGGTCATCGATAGCGGTATTCGATGGCTGTCCAGCAAGCACGGTCTGAATACCGTGTGGCAATCGGCTCATCCAAATGGTTTTCAAAAACTCATCCGTGACGTCACAACCCGCAAGTCCTTTTAGGTGTCGAAGGAACTGTGAGGGTTTTCGATCGCCTAACTCCTCGTGCATCAGCAGCTGCGTGAGCTTCTTCTCGTTAGAAGCTGAGAGACGTTTGATTAATTCCGCTTTTAACTTGCCATATTTGTTTGAATCTGGCGGTCTTATAATAATATCCTTGACTTCACGGGAATATTTGTTATCAAGTTGACTGATGACATAATTGAACTTGGTCGCATCACTTGTGATCCCGGAAATTGCAAATTGGCCTTCCACTTGTGCAAACCAAATTTCTGGTTCCTCCGGCCAAAATGGCGGCACTCTAACGGCCACTTTGTACAAATCCGTTCGGCTTGGTTGCGCGGGCACATCTTCTTTATTCTGGTCCATGTCTGACCCACAAGCGTCCTGGTACTCTTTCGGCATAACGTAGATCACGTCGGGGTCACCAATGTAGTGGTTATGTTGTAATAGGTAAAATAATACTAACTCACTTACGATTCACTATGTATTGTTCGTTACACAAATGTTACGTAGATCAGGATAGGTCACAACACAAGAGTACAAGCACAGAAGAATGGAAGAATATAAAAGCAAAACAGATAATAACAAAAGTCAATATAGCAGGCGAAAGGTATATACGCGGGAACAAAGCAGCGTGCGCTTCGCGTCGTAGTGGTGTCTCGACTGGCTTTACCTAAGCTACGCGCGGCGCGGGCGCCATATTGTACATGCACTTATGTAACGTAATAGTGCGAGGGCACTGTCGATACGTGTTGTCGATAGACAACACTATTATCGACAGTCGACACGACACCAGCCAATACACATTGTAATTGATATCAGTGTTAGATATGTATGGATGATGTGTATATATATATATGTGTGTGTGTGTGTGTGTTTGAATGTATGTATGTATGTATCCTACATACATAATACATCAAACACATATGGTGTAGAATACAATATTGTATTCATCATCATTCATCATCAGCTCATTAAACGTCCACCGAGGGGCACGAGCCTCCCGATAGGTGATTAGGCCTTAGTCGTCCACGCGGCCTAGTGCGGATTGGACGACTTCACACACAACCTTCGAATCTCTTCGCAGGTGTGCATGAAGTTCCTCACGATGTTTTCCTTCACCGTAAGAGCGTCGGATATCGTACATATATTTTTCGAAAATTCGAAATACATGGTACGTGCCGGATTTGAACCTCAGCCCTCCCGGTAGGAAGGCGACAGTCACACCACTGAGCCACCGACGCTCTCATATTAAATAAATTTAAATATTTGTATAATTGTGTATATTGTATATATTGTTAGAGCTGGGGGTTCATGATAAATTATTGCCAAAACACGAAGAATAACACGCTAACACACTTTATTAATTAACCAATATTAATCATACACAACACTAATTACACTTACACTCGTACTAATTAATCATAACGCACGCACTAAAATCCGTAATTAAACACTGCACAACTATAACACAACACTTTCCGCACACACACTTATAATCACACGTTAACTCTTCACACTGTTATATCACACTCGACGATTTTAAATAAGAACTTGATATGCCTTTATAAGCAGGACTGATCTGGAGAAAGTGTATT
Organism: Leucinodes orbonalis; assembly: GCA_019425675.1. Lineage (NCBI taxonomy): Eukaryota > Metazoa > Arthropoda > Insecta > Lepidoptera > Crambidae > Leucinodes > Leucinodes orbonalis. Next base: position 30,434 of record PQWD01010968.1, read on the forward strand.
TCGGTTACCCTTCCGTTTACAACTATTGTAAAAGTGCTTAACCTGCACGAACCTGAGACAAACAAGCGTAACATACGCCATCCAATCATTACACGACCACAAACATTTCTTTTGTTTTTCTAAAACTTATTACAATTGATATTTAGACCCCAATCGTCTGTGGTCGCCTTGGGCCGTTGAATAAATGAATCAGAATTTCCACTTTTGTTTATATATGTTTATATTAATTTTACGTTGACAATGCCGCTGGCTACAAAATGTGTGTGCCACACAAACGGTATTTGATTGACGACCCATTTGGTTAGCGGTTGAGACGTCGACTGCAATACTAAGGGTTCGGGTTCGATCCCCGGCAGTACAAACATTTGTGTGCATGAACATATCTGTTTTTAATGGTCTAGGTGTTTTCTATGTATAATATGTATGTATTTACAAAAAAAATATATAAATAAATAAATATCCACTGACATTCACACAGCGCCATCTAGCCCCAAGTTAAGCGTGAAGCCTGTATTATGGGTACTAAACAACGGATAAATATACTTAAATACATTTTTTTTTCGTAAATACATACATATCATACATAGAAAACACCCAGACCATTACAAACAGACATGTCATGCACACAAATGTTTGTACTGCCGGGGATCGAACCCAAACCCTTGGTGTTGCAGCCGACCTCTCAACCGCAACACCAAATGGGTCGTCAAGTTATTATATAAGTATGTTTATCCATTGTTTAGTACCCATAATACAGGCTTCACGCTTAAATTGGGACTAGATGGCGCTGTGTGAATGTCTGTGGATATTTATTTTTTTGGTGTCGGGTTTCAAATTGCGTTCTTAGTAATTTTGATTTTTGAATTAAATTGAATATTGTTTTTTGATGTTATATCATTATAATTTTGTATGTTAATATGACATCAAAAATCACATCATCATGACACATGCATCTTTAAAGAAAATTAACAGTAAGTAGTCATTCATCATCATCAGCTCATTAAACGTCCCCACCGAGGGGCACGAGCCTACCCGTATAGGGTGTTTAGGCGTCGTCCAGCCCAGTGCCGGTTGGACGACTTCACGCACAGCCTTTGAATCTCTTCGCAGGCGTGCACGATGATTTCCTTCACCGTAAGAGCGTCGGATAACGTACATATAATTTTGAAAACACATTGGTACGTGGCGGGATTTGAACCACACAAGTAGTCATTATTTACCGTCAAAACCTGCATCTGTCACCCAAGACAAATGTAATACCCCGTAATTTAACTGGCTTCTAATTAACCACATGACAAATTAACTCATCACCTTCAAAACGAGTTTGGACCAAACAGGACCGGATTGAGTGGGTACAAAATTGCATCTAAATCCGGATGATCCGGATACCCGGAATTGCGCCAGCTCGTATTTTGTAGCCTTAAAGGTGCTTTATTGAAATTCCCCTGACAATTTTTGATTTAGATGGGGAAATGGGGGCGTTGCTTGAGTTTTTCTCGCCTTTGTAAGGCGTGGTATACTTGGATGAACTCGTAATGGTTACACGTTTGCGGGAAAAAATTGTTTGAACATTATAAAGGGAACGCATTTGGTACTCGTATATAAAGTGGGGGATTTTATAGCGATATAAAGAATTATTTATGTTTCTTTACAGTACGTGGTATTGTGTAACAATTTACCATAATATATGTTTAGACGACCCAATTGGACAATGAGGTGTAATGGTTGAAACGCCGCCGATTACACCAAGGGTTCCGGGTTCGATCCCCAGGCATTACAAACATTTGTGTGCATGAACATGTCTGTTTGTGTTTTTTATGCGATAGCGAGCAAACGAGCAGACAGCTCATCTGATGGTAAAGACGCCGTCGCTCATGTACACTTGCAATACCAGAGGGCAAAGAAATGCGTTGCCGGCCTTTTAAGTGGAAATACGCTCTCTTCTTGAAGTTGTTGAAGTTTTATTATTAAGCTTAATGTTTGTAGACTTGACTCATAGTGTGTTGAAACAAACTAATTACAATATTTGCAGTGAGTTCCATGTTAAATTATTAATGAAATTGACATCGATATGAAATGACAGCTACAAAGGCCTTTGAATCTATTTTTCTTTGAATTGATTTCTTGGCTGAGTTACTTGACGAAAAAGCGTTAGATGTTTATATCAAACACCCAATGTCCGGATGTCCACGCCATGTTCGGAAATGGAACCAGCTTTTAATTAAATACTCGTAATTCGAGTTTTTGACAAAGGACTTCAGAGAAATATCTTTAACTGCAAATCGTCATTATTAAATAAATATCCACTGACATTCACACAGCGGCATCTAGCCCCAAGTTAACCGTGAAACCTGTATTATGGGTACTAAACAACGGATATACATACTTATATACATGTTTTTTGTAAATACATACATATTATACATAGAAAACACCCAGATCATTAGAAACAGTCATGTTCATGCTCACAAATGTTTGTACTGCCCGGGGATCGAACCCGGAACCCTTGGTGTTGCAGCCGACGTCCCAACCGCAACACCAAATGAGTCGTCAAATTACAATTGAAATAAATAATAAATATCCACCGAAATTCACGCAGCGCCATCATGTCTCAATTTAAGCGGGGAATTTGTAGTATCGGTACTGAACAACAGATAAACATATAAATTATCTTTTTGTAAGTACATACATAATATACACAGAAACCAGATTAAAACAAACAAGTCCATGCAAACGCATGTTTGTACTGCCCAGCAATCGAATCTGGAACCTTTGGTGATGTTGTCGACGTCTCTAGCATTCAACTCAATAGAGGAGTTTACAGGAAATAAAGGACAGTAGCGGGTAATCCATATATGCAAATAAGCAGTGCATACCCTGTGCGTCCAGAAAACCGGGCAAATCGCTAACATATTGAATGATTTCCGCTTATTCGTCCCTTTTACTCTAGACAACAGATGATTGGTGTAAGATTTACTTGGTGGTAGACTCGATACTGAGTCGTCTAGGTAGGAACCACCGCAGTGCCAGATATCATCCCGTGAAACAGGAGTGTTATGCACTTTTGTGTTTCGGGATGAGGGCACTGTAGCTAGTGAAATTACCGGGTATAAGAGACCTAACATCTGTTGTCTCGGGTGACGGGCGCAGTGCAGCATTGATGGAGAATAATAACTGTCTCTCAGTTGTTGGTCTCCTTTAATGCCGCTCTGTCATGGTCTGGCGTATCACTTACCAGGTGAACGACCAGACCGTCCTGTACACTTATAACATAAAAAAAAAGATACCTATCATATGTTGTCCCGGGTGACGGGCGCAGTGCGGCATTGGTTGAGAAGTATGAATACCTGTCAGTTATTGGTCTCCTTCAATGCCGGTTTGCCATGGTTATGCGTGACACTTACCATCAGGTGAGCGTCCCGGTCCTGGTACACTTTTAACACGAAAAAAATGTCTTATTATCTGTGTATTGAAGCGGGAATTGGCAGGTTACATACTCGTAGGTCGCAAAATATATGGCCCCTTAGAAGTCGGGTGCGATCGTGAATAGGATAAAAAGGGTAAGATGTACCCCCATTAGTCAGACATGATTTGGTACGCATGTAGTAATGTATAGAGGAGTTATTATGAATAATAAGCTACATCATTATGAACGCTTTTTTATTTTGAAAGTATATATTTTTTATTTTATTATTACGCAATGGGTACCCATGCCTTCGCTATGGGTATGGGAGCGTCGGTGGCTCAATGGTGTGCTGTCGCCCTCCTACCGACAGGGCTGAGGTCCGAATCCCGCCACATACCGTGTTTTCGAATTTTCGAAAATATATGAACGTTATCCGATGCTCTTACGGTGAAAGAAAACATTGTGAAGAAACCTGCGTAGCCTGTAAATTAGATTATTAGTGAAAGAATATGTACGAGTATATTTATCTCCCGAACTGAAAGAAAGAAAGAAAGAAAGAAAGAAAAAAATCTTTATTCAAATAAATCTGTTACAGATACTTTTGAATCGTCAATTGTTATTATTATCATATTTTTTGTGACTCTACCACCGGTTCGGAATAAGTAGGATCTTCGAGAAGAGCCGGCAAGAAACTCGAGTTACTCTTTTAATCTTTTTATATCAGTGGTTACAGTTTTGTCATTTACCTACAAATAGCTTTACAATAATTTATTACAAAGATTTTGTAACTGGAACACTAAGACTAAGACAGAAATTACTTATTAGTATTCTGTTGCTAATGCAGGGTTGTCGGAACATAGCCTACCACAACGGTACAGTCCGAATTCGTAGGTGGATCTATGGAGTTAGATTCGTTAGGTCCAGTGTCGATATACAAGGCGAGTTAACGTGCCCTCTGAAGCATGAAGGGGGACGTAAACCTTCCGAATTTTCATTGCACGGAGGTTCTTTCAAAAAATAAGGACAAGAAACATATCAAATTCAATTTCGTAAAGAAATAAAGCTAATTTAACTATTTCACTGTTTATTTTATTCTGACGTTCTGAAATGCTTACCTACAACCTAAATTTAATAAATTTGTGATTGACATAAATTGCCAAAGAACTCAGCTTAAATTTGGCGACGAAGGCTTTAATAATTCTATCGTAAATTAAATATAACTTAATGCTATCAGAAAAGGATTTTATCGGAACAAGACTGAACAAGTCAAAAATGGAATCAGTTCAAATTGCTTTCATTAAGTATTCCCGACGCGAGATCTAAATACTGCATTAGTGAGCAAAAATCTAAATGAGTTTTGTCTGCATATAAAATATACTGCTGCAACAAAAAAATATTAGTCCATCATAATTTATTGCAATTTGCCAACTTAAAAGCTTGAACAAAGATATGGTAAAGTTTTAAAACTAGGTGGTAGACCACCGCAGTGCCAGATATCGTCCCGTGAAATAAAAGTGTTTTGTACTTCTGCGTTTCGGGATGAGGGCACTGTAGCTAGTAAAATTACCGGGTTTAAGACCTGACATCTGTTGTCTCGAGTGACGGGCGCGGAGCATTGTTGACGGAAAATTAATTACTACGTACTGTTATTAATTTGCATTTCAACATTACTTTTGTCATGGTCAGGCATATCACTTACCACCAGGTTCATTTATGACTTAAAAAACATAAAATATTCTTTTTTATGTCATAAGTGAACGGGACAGTCAGTGCGCTCATGTGGTGGTAAGTGATACGCCTAATCATGCTCAGTGTCGAAGTTGTTGTGCCAAAGGTGTGCTGCTGACCGTGTAAAAGAAACAGTGAAAAGTTTTTTATGTTATTAGTATATCAGACGGTCAGGACGCTCACCTAATGGTAAGTAATACACCTGATCATGACAAAGCGGCACTGAAGGAAACCAACAACTGTAAGACTGTTATTATTCTCCGTCAAATAACACCCAGACAACAGATGCTAGGTCTCATATACCCGGTAATTTAACTTGCTAAAGTGCCCTTATCCCGAAACACAGAAGTATAAAACACTCATGTAACGATATTTGGCACTGTGGTAATAATTACTGTGATGACTCAAACTCAAAAATGTTGTATAAAATAAATCATTAAAGGACACTTTTGAATCGTCAAGAAGTTATTTATAATGAATCTACCAGTGGTTCGGAGGGTTGTTATCTACCGAGAAGACTCTGGAAAGAGAGTCTTGTAGTTTCTCTTTTCATACCGAGTCTTCCACCTAGTAAACCTAGTAGTTAATGTTAGTTGTTTTAATGTGACTCACTCGCCACAGGTGCAGCCAGAATAACAGTGCTGCAGTCGTTTCTTTACTACTGCAGTTTATGCTGAGGCTGCACCTGTTTGGCCACTAGATTGTAAGAATTTATTTACCTTTTTGTTTTTGAGTACTTGTTTTTATTTTGATTCTGTGTCTGGTAATTTGTTATTTAAATTATTGTGGCCAATAAAAAAGTTTCTTTCATTTCTTTCTTTCTTTAATTACCCATCCGACTACCGATCATTGCGTTACATGCTGGACTTCGTGCGTATTGCCAACTAAACTGAAAGTAGTCTCTATCTCTGAGGAAATATGTTCGCTTTACATAATTTCTTAACTTAGGGGTGCATTGCAAAACACGTGGTTGTATTTAACTATTTACGCCTACCTTAAACGTACCTTATGCTTATTTATCAAACGCCTTAGTAGTTTATTTAGAAGGTTCTTGATGCGGGTTTGCAGAATACGTATCAGTATAATTAAGGGTTTGAGAAATACTATTCCTTAGATTTTAACATAATAAGGTCAGGTGAGATTCCCTACAGTTTATCATGACCTAAATATATATTTATATATAGGTCGCGACATGGAAAATATTAATCACTTATTGTTAATCTAAGGATACCTAGGATGCCTTTCAAAACGATTCGAAATTGAGCCTTCATGTACCACTAATATAATATAAAATTGGTTCACGTTTTATCGTAAGGATTTTGAAATATAATTTAAAATGTCTATTTCGAAATTTCTAAACTTATATCGCGATATAAATCGGATGCGGTAAAAGCTGTTCTTATGTTAGGTTACTTTGAAATAAGGGCGCGACACATATTAAAACGTGTTTATCATCGCATAAACTCGAAACTTTGCGCTTGTGGCGTAAGTTATAGCCGCTAGCGGTTTAAGGGCGTCAACTTTTAAACCTTTTTGTTGTGAATGTTAAGAAAGCCTTTTTCTTTGCCAGTGACAACCGAAAATACTGGCAGGCAAAAGGGCATCCTTTAGTGTCTGTGCTAAGTGATATCAGGAAACTTAACACTTTTTGCAGTTTATTATTACTCTTATTTAATTATTGCAACACGATATAACGTAAGAACTTATAACCTGGCTTAGTAATCGTTGTCATCGCAAATAGGTAATAAAATTTCAGTTTAATTGGAAAATCACCAGAAACGGAGTAATACAATAATAAATTGATAAGACTTCCTACACGATGAAAATAGGAATTGTACGAAACCGAAATAACTTAACACTTGCCCACCCTCTAATGTTCTGTTAAAAATTAACGCAGCAGTAAAAACTTTAGAAGTACGTAAATTAAACCTTAAAGACGTTACTGCCTCTCTCACTGATATATTTTCTTCCGAAACAGTTTTGTATTTGTTTTGGATCGCGAATTTCCAACTTCGATGCTTGAGGATATTGTAATGTTTATACATTCTCCTGAGTTCATAATGGATGATGTTAAATTTTGAATCGTATTTCTGTTATTTACGTCTTAGGATAATGGAGAAACTTTTCACGGTACTTGAAAAGTATGAACATTATTTTGGTTGGATGTTTTATATCGTACAAAGTGAACCAAACGATCGTTTGCTTACCATGGTAAGTGATACCATGCCCATGACATAATAACGTTGAAAAATCAATAACTGATGATAACAATATTTTTACATGAATATTGCCTTATTCTATGACAGATTCGTGTGCATTAATTTCATTATTATAATGTCTTCTGGAAAATCAGAAGTACGTAATGGCACTCTTTTTTCACGGAACATTATCTGGCACCATGGTGAATAATTGAATATCTACGTATTTCTATGATACGTAATTTCTGTTTTATTTCGCTTCGTTCACTGCGGTTTTGCATTTTCACAACAGAGGCCATGTTTTTTTTATTTTTTCCTTTATAATACAGATGTCAGTTATATAATCTGTGACTCTGTTGACATCTGTCACAGAGTCACAGATTATAAACGCGCCAAATGCCTTAATATTTGTGGACCTATTCTATATATAAACTGGCCAATTTGACACACTTTTTACGTTAGCGAGATTCTGTCCGTATTTTTTTAACGTCTGTAATGAATTTTATGATGTGGAAAGGCCTACAGTGACTACAGTGAGACAGTATAGGCTGGTTGAAGACGAAGTATCGCATACAGTTGTAAAAACATACGGATTTTTTAAATATTCAACTTTGACACAGCTGTACTTAAACCAAAAGTAACACACACTCAAATAATAATAATCTTTATTTGACATAAACAAGGTAGGTATTGGGTTACATTTGTACATCACTACACGAAACAAACAAAATTTTTTCGCTTGCTTATGAATTATTTTAACACAATATGTTACTAAATTTAAAAGCTATACTAAAAACACATCAGAATACTCCAAATGGCTCGCGCGACAAGATTGATGCATATGAACAATCGAAAGTAATAAATGTGTGTCAGAACCCAAGCAGGTGGGGGATCATTAGTCTCTTTCTATATCTGATAACCTGATATTATACCTTTCGCACAATCGTTCAGTCGATATGCCATTCATCGAACATATGTCTCTCGAAATAAAGCTACGGATCAAATACCTACCCTTATTACTCGTATGTAACTGATTTTGCTCGAGATTCTGTAGTTTAGTGGTCACAGTCTTGGATTGGGATCGGTGCGTACCAGGACTGGTTTGAATTCCGCAGAGACTGCATAATCAAAGTTACGTTAAGTGTACTACTGTTTGACCGATATGGTGTAATGGTCGAGACGTCGGATGTTACACCAAGGGTTCCTGGATCGATCCCCGGGCAGTACAACATTTTTGTGCATGAACATGTCTGTTTGTATTGGCCTGGGTGTTTTATATGTATGTTTTTTAAAAAATGTATATAAGTATGTTCGTCTGTTGTTTTATGCCCATACTACAAGCTTCGCGATTAACTTGGGACAAGATGGCGCTGTGTGAATGTCAGTGGATTTCATCATCATCAGCTCATTAAACGTCCCACGAGGGCACGAGCCTACCGTATAGGGTGTTATAGGCCTTAGTCGTCCACGCGGACCAGTGCGGGTTGGACGACTTCACGCACAACCTTTGAATTTTGCAGGCGTGCGCAGGTTTCGCACGATGTTTTCTTCACCGTTAGAGCGTCGGATAACGTACATTATTTTCGAAGAATTCGAAAACACATTGGTACGTGACGGATTAAAAAAATGTAAATAAAGATTTTGTTTAATGAATCATACATTTCAATGTTTTCTAATCTACTTTAAATCCGCCGCCGCCGACAAGACCTCCGTTATTAAGTTCAAGCAAATCACTGTCATAATCACAATATTGTGTGAATGACAGTGATTTGCTTTATTGTTAAATAACAATTTGCAGCTGACGAAAATAGATCTTAACTCCAACGGGGTAACAGCGCTCTCATTGCAAATAACCTTTTATAGGTACTGGTATCCAAGACGACTTGCAAAGGTTAAAATTACTAAGATCTTATACCTTTCATTATCATTACAGCCTAATACGAGTGTCCACTGCTGATCGAAAGGCCTCCCCTAATGATTTCCACGCGGACCGATCCTTGCAGTTGACATCCATTTGCTACCCGCCACATAAACCAGATCATCCGTCCATCTGGTTAGGGGGGCCTACTCTTCGTTTTTTAAACGTGGACGATCTTTACTGTTATATTTCATTAAAATTAGTAAAAATAATGAAATCACAATAAATTAAAAGACCTTGCTTTCTTTATATTCTTAATCTCGAAATGCAACCATTATCAGTAATTTCATCATCATAACGAGTCACTTCAAGACAAGCCTTTCCTCAAAGCTATGGGGCGATATTTGCCTCCATTATAAATTAAATATGACCAAATTACCGCAACAACCCTTTGCCTTTGTCGTGGACAATCAAACGAAACCGCCGGTAAAAGTATGATGTATGGTAATAATTTTTGTCCCTTTCCACCCTGATAGGATGGTGAAGGACGACATTACCTACGCCGTAAGCAATTTTAGCGTCACAAATGTGCCATTTAGCAGCCCGCCTATTTGTAGCCTTCATAAAAACAGATAAGAGTGACCGCTAATTTGCGGTTGGGTTCCATTTTCTATTTTTATTCTTAAGTATAAGATATGATGGTTGGACTATTTCACTTGAAAATAATTATGGAGGCAACGACCTGGGTTACCGCCATCTCTTCAGACAGTATTACAATAATATTACTTCGTCGTTTCTGGTACAACAATGCTGACGTATCATTATAACATTATTGTTTTAAGAGATTGCGGTAACCCCCCTGATGGGAACACATCATAATCATCATCAGCTCATTAAACGTCCCCACCGAGGGGCACGAGCCTACCCGTATAGATAGAGTGTATAGGCCTTAGTCGACCACGCAGGCCCAATGCAGATTGGCCGACTTTACGCACAACCTTTTAATCTCTTCTCAGGCTGCGCTGGTTTCCTCACAATGTTTTCCTTCACTATAAGAGCGTCGGATAACGTACATAAAATTTCGAAAACTCGAAAAGACAGTGGTAAGTGGTGGGAATTGGACCTGCATCCTCCCAATTGGAAGGCTACAGTACACCATTTAGGCACCGACGCTCTTTGTAATTAATGTCCTATATGTTATTTTAATGTCGATTGTTATAATACTAGAAACATCCAGAATACTCCAACCAAATATCTTTATTGGCACAAATGTTTGTACTCCTCGGCGAACGAACCCCGAATTACTTACATTTCCCTCATTGATCACAGGGATTCGAAAAGTTGAAGGAATCATTGAAACGTTACGTACTCAAATTCAGTATAAACATAATAAAATAATATTTTGCGGACCCCTAAAAGGTCAGTTTGCTCGTTAACGTTTTGCTACTTGTAGAAGCACCATTTCTAAGAGGTCGTTGAATTTTGAATTGTAATGATTGGGAGACCTGATGGTGTAATGGGGTAGTTTTCCATCTTAAAAACCAAGATGACAATTCATCACCATCATCAACATTACAGCCTAATTATGTCCACAGCTGAACGAAGGCCTCCCCTAATAATTTCCACGCGGACCGATCCCTTGCAGTTGACATCCATCTGCTACCCGCCACCTTAACCAGATCATCCGTCCATCTGGTTAGGGGTCGGCCTTCGCTTCGCTTTCCGTTACGTGGACGCCACTCGAGAACCTTTCCGTCCCATTGGACATCGGTTCTACGCACTATGTGCCCTGCCCACTGCCAGATGACAATTAACAAAATATATTTTAAAATAATTACAAATATATGTAATTATATATACTTTTGAACGATTTAAGGCAAGTAACACGATACAGGGTGACTGTTGTAGTCAGTCATTTCAAAACATAAACATATTTTTGATGAATTAATAGTTTTTATTAATTATATACGTATTTTTTCGTCATTACAGCCATGTTACGTCCACTGCTGAATATATGCCTTCTTCAAAAATATTTATTCATATAAATTATATTTTAATTCGCAGAAGCAATGAGTTGTTGAAGAAGAATTTGAAAGATTTTTTTTATTTGTATAATTTTTTAGCATATGTAAAATTATTTTATAGATAAGAATGCATCTTCATCATCATCTTCATCACCTCATTATTCGTCCCCACCGAGAAGCACGAGCCTACCCGTATAGGGTGTTATAGGCCTTAGTCGTCCACGCGGGCCCAGTGCGGGTTGGACGACTTCGCGCAAAACCTTTGAATCTCTTCGCAGCGTAGATTTCCTCACGATGTTTTTCTTCACCGTAAGAGTGTCGGATAACGTACATATATTTTCGAAAACACATTGAATTTTTATTTTTTTATTAAAATCGACTTTACATGAGACTTAAATTTATGCAAGGGTAAATCAATTATATTTGTGGTAGCTTATTAAATATTGTAATGCTTAATCCCACAAATGAGTTCCCGACCTTATGCAATCTGAGATTTGGAACGGCAAGTTTGTGTTTGTTCCTAGTGTTCAAACTATGACTATCAGACTTTTTTGAAAATACATGTAATTTTTTTGTGTACATAGATGACACAGTCAAGAATGTACTGAAATGGCAATGTAAAAAAAATTAATTTCTTTAAATAATTCTCTAAGTGAGACACGTGATTTAAGGCCGTATAAAGCACGAATGGCTCTTTTCTGCAATACAAAAATTGTTTGTAGATTAGCAGCAAACATTGGCGGGATTCAAACCTCAGCTCTCCCGGTAGGAGGGCAACAGTTTTAACCATTTATTTTCTTATTCATAAAATAATTTTATTTTTTAATCTATTGGTTTTTAAATTTGGAACATATTTTAATAAACGTAAAGAGTGACAAATAATGTCAGTGCCTCCCCAGTCCTGTATAAGATCGTTTGATGATAATTTTATGCGCAGGTCGTGGGTACAAATCCCTATGGAATTGTATGAGGGAAATCATATATTATAAGGTCGTTAACGTGAAATTTACTACAACCCTTGTAACAGTTTCTCTGATAGCGTGCCTCCGTTCCGGAGAGTGTTAGATACTGACACTAACAAATAATGATGACATATTGTAACTTGATAATTTTAATGGCACATGTAAGTAACACAGTCAGCGCTTTTGGATCATCAAAAGAAATATTGCAAGTACCGAAGCAAAGGCTAGCTATGCATTCGAGAAATGCTTATTGTATGGCATAAAGGATATATATTCATATGCCGAATGACATAAAAAAATTAACATTATCTAAATTCCGCAATAAACTCTTTCAGTACTTATTAAATAATATGTTTTATGCGGTCAGTGAATTTAATAAATATTATAAAGCATGAAAGGTAAACGAAATATAATAATTCTATCATATTATAAATATTAATTGTAAAGGACATTGCATTATATATTTAATTGTTTAGATTGTGTAACTAATTGGATTTTTATTTTTGACATTGTAAATGAATTTTCGTTTTGGTTAATATTTTATTAGGTTGACATAAATTTTTTAAAACCTGTAATTTTTAAAATTTTGAAATTATATCGACTTAATGAGGTATTATTTTATTTGATTTGCACGTCGTAATGTTCACGACAGAATATGACAGGACATGTTTTTTAAAATTCAAGACCACTTTGTATTTTACTATATTCTGGCAAATAAATAAATGATTATTATTATTATAAAGTATTATTAAGTAACTAAAGTAAAAAAAATGCTGTTCTTTAAGTAAGTCACTGGCCGTTGAGTCGAAGATTAGTAGTGATGCTGTGAAGTATATAGACAGACAGACAGAAAGATAGACGAAAATATTAAAAATCGTTTTAGTGTACGCTCATTTACAAATGATGAATCCTTGCAATTACGGTAGTCTCTAAAGGATCTGTAGCACCGTTGAAGATTTATTGCAGGATATTATGGGTTTCCCTGACATACTGCTTTGTGGGTAGGAATACAATTGGGAATAATAATAATAATGAGACCGAATTACAACATTTGTGTGCATGAACATGTCTGTTTGTAATGGTCTGGGTGTTTTCTATGCAAACTATGTATATATTTACACAAAAAAATGTATATAAGTATGTTTATAAGTTGTTTTGTACCCATAATACAGGCTTCACGCTTAACTTGGGGCTAGATGGTGCTGTGTGAATATCAGTAGATATTTATATATTTATCTAAGGATACTTCTTACTCTAAAAGAGCAACAAGTTTTTAGTCAATTTCTCAAATGTGAGAAGGACAACCAAAATAAAAAGAGTTTGAGCCTCATGTTTTAAGAGCCTTATAAATAAATGCCTGAATTTTTTGTGCATTGCATCCTACTGAACAATGTGTACGCCATCTTAGCAAAAACGTCAATTTACCTAATGAAATTATTGACAAATGTAACTCATTACTAGTTATTGAACATGGAAATGATTTATTTAAACGCTTTCACGATTGCGCAAAGGAAATAAGGGATAATAATTCAGGTTATTCGAATCGCAATATATATAAGAATTTAGGCATCAAAAATATCATTACCATCATCCTCAACTCAATACGTCCCCACCGAGGGGCAAGAGCCTACCCGTACGCGGGTAAGGCCTTAGTCGTCCACGGGGGCCCAGTGCAGATCGACTTCACGCACAACCTTTGAATCTTTTCGCAGGCGTGCGTAGGTTTCCTCACGATGTTTTCCTTCACCTTAAGAGAGTAGGATTAACGTACATGAAATTTCGAAAATATATTAGTACGTGGCGGGATTTGAACCTTCACTCTCCAACTCGGAAGGCAACAGTCCACATCAATGAGCCACCGTCACTCTCAATACACTTGTTTAATCAAAAATACTATTCTGGTATAAGTTATAGGTAGGACAAAATAAGGCTAAGGGAACTCGCAAATTGTCGACCCATTTGGTGGAATGGTTGAGATGTCGGGTTCGATCCACGGACAGTACAAACATTTATCTGTATGGACATGTCTGTTTGAAATAATCGGGGGGTTTTTCTATGTATAATATGTATGTATTTAAAAAATATATTAGTATGTTTATCAATTGTTTAGTATCCATATTACAGGCTAATGCTTAGTTTGGGGCTAGATGGCGCTGTGTGAATGTCAGTGGATATTAATAATAATTATTTATTAATTTATTATCTGTAAAAAGGTTATCTTTTTTATCGAGTGTTGTACAAATCCAAAAATGGATCCCAGAGATGTTGTAAGGACACATTGTAAGTGTGAGTGTTGTATGTGTGCAGTTTAAGTTTTAAAAAACGATGAATGTTCGGACGCTGACACTGGCTGCGCTAGGGTTTGTTTTGGAAAAAAAAATCATCGGGTACCTTATTTACTAGTTGGTAGAGTCGATACTGTGTCGTCTAGGCAGGTAACACTGCAGTGCCAGCTATTTTTCAGTCCAGATTTCTCCATATCTTTCTCGAAATTGTTTAATCACGTATTTCAAGGTCTTCTCTGTTACTTATTGAGACCTTAGGGCCAGTGCAAAGAAGTTTTTCAGCAGTTAACATCATGGTTGCCACCATACCATTTTATGAAGATGAGTCAAATAGCCTCTTTAAATAAACTCTGCTGTATTTGAAGATTTGCTTCATTTATCCCAGCATACCTACTTTTTGGGTATGCATAATATAACTTCTGCGTCTGTGTTTCCGGCCACATACCCCGTGGCATTCAAAAATCGAGTAAATAGGCTTTTTCTGGGCAAGCTCGCTCAATCTTAGAGCACGTCTCTTCCATTAGGATAGTCTGTGCTCAAGAGCAAGCCCATCATGAATAATAAAAAAAAATATTATTACTTCGTTTAGATACAATTGTAATCGAAACATTGTAACTTTCTAAAAGTATTGTCAGAAGTGGCTGAATACAAAGAAGCGACCTCCAAATTGAGGAAAACGACACGAATTGAAACTGATTCCTTCTAATTTCACGAAACAGTTTGCTTAAATTGGCCGGTAACTTGATTTAGACCCTTTTTAATTTGCGCTTTTTATAATGAAACAAGTTTATTGATGGCCGAGGTACAATACTAGAAAATCACGTGTTATTATTGTACAAGGTTGAACAGTAAGGAAAAAATAGCAAATACTACAGAATGAATAAATTAGTTCATAGGTTTATAAAATTTGTATCCCTTGGTCGTCAGTCTGTAGATTTCGGTTCTTAGTTTATGTTCTATTATATTATAAATATGCATTTAGATTAAGTTTTTACACTAGCCCACTTCCCTATAAAAGCATTTTTCTTCCACTCGAACGTTTCCTGGAGGAAATTGCTACCTTAGCAATAAGGTCGCCTACATTGTACTCTTTTTTTGTTGTGTTGTATGCTTTTTTCTTATGTGAAATGAAGATTTTTTATCTTATCTTACCTTATTAAATAATAATAGATAGTTCTTAATCTGTTAATATATAATTATTTTTAAAAAATCAGAAGCTTTTATCTTATACAAAAGCTGCAATGCCGCTTTGCCTAACACGCCGTAGTTTCTATTTTTGTATTCAGTCCAGACTAAGATCCAGACGTATTGTTGAAAAGTTTTTGTTGCCTAGTATTTGGACTTGTCAGTGTTGTATCTTGGGGCTATATTTTGAATATACCATAACATATCAATGCGAAAGTTTTTTTGTAATGTAAGGATTTATTTGTTGCTTTTTTATGATCAACTAAAGTCACCGATATAGCCCGCCGGATCAGCAAGTTGAAGTGGCAGTGGGCTGGTCACGTATGTCGCAGAACCGATGGCCGTTGGAGCAGACGAGTTCTGGAGTGGAGACCGTGTCTCGGCAAGCGTAGCGTAGGACGCCTTCCAGCCCGATGGACAGACGACTTGCTAAAGGTCGCTGGTGGAGGCTGGATGAGAAAAGTGGAAGACCGGGATATCTGGCGCAAAATGGGGGAAACCTATGTCCAGCAGTGGCCTGCGATAGGTTGAATAGGATCAAACTGAGCTGTTCCTCACAATGTTATGCGGTATAAATACTAAATTTTATGAAATCGCTTCTTGAAGTACACACACATAATATTTTTTAAGTTTTTAACAATCTAAATATTATCATCATCATTACAGCCACTGCTGGTCGAAGGCCTTCAACATCATCTCCGCAAAAGGATCCTTAGCATTCGACAATCCATCAGCTGCCCGCCGCCTTAAATGCATATGAATGAACAAGATATAAGCAATTTATACACCAGTAACGTAGGTACTACAGAATAATTGCTAATAGTATTAAAACTTTTTGTTTCAGATACGAAACATACAAAGCGACCCTCAAAAAAATCCCCGCCACTCGCCTCTCCCGGCTGACGGAGGCGCTCGCCAACTACGACCCGGTGCTGAACGAGTACTTCTTCGACAGGCACCCCGGGGTCTTCGCACAGGTCCTCAACTATTACAGGTACGACTTCTTAGACTTTGAAACATACAATGCTTAAGAAGACTTCTTCCACAGCGATCCCGGTGTCTTCGCGGGGTCCTCAAGTATTATAGGTACGAATTCTTAGAAATTGTGATACACAAGGTAACCCTAAAGAGGAATTCTGTGACACGTACAACAGGGTCTTCCCGCAGTTCAACTATTACAGAACCTTTAAGTATTTGCAACATTCAAGGCTTACCTATTCAACCTATAACAGTCCAGTGCTGGACATAGGTCTCCCCTATTTTGCGCCAGATATCCCGATCCCAAATATTCAAGGCTAATTTTTTTTTTTATTATATATAAGTGTACAGGACGGTCTGGACGCTCACCTGATGGTAAGTGATACGCCAGACCATGACAGAGCGGCATTAAAGGAGACCGACAACTGATAGACAGTTATTATCTTCCATCAATGCAGCACTGCGCCCCTCATCCCGAAACACAAAAGTGCATAACACTCCTGTTTCACGGGATGATACCTGGCACTGCGGTGGTACCTACCTAGACGACTCAGTATCGAGTCTACCACCTAGTAATCTATCATTTATTAATTAAAGTATTATTACATACATATTTAACACCATGTCTGATAAGTTTGACGAATGATAAACATGTCTTTCAATATTTATTAAAGTGTGTAAGAACGAAATGTAAAGCTAAAGACGTTGACTTTTTCCCTTTCCATACAAACTTTCATCCCATAATTTGCACCATTAGAGTTTGAATATCGTTAAATGCTTAAGAAAAATAACTTGTCTTTACTAAAAAATAAATCATGAGACTAAATTTCGTAGTCCTAGCTTTTGTAATTTCGGCTATGCTCTGATGAATCAGTCACGCGAAAACGGTCTTCCTTTCTATAATATTAGTGTATATGTTAGCATAATCCCATTTTATGTCAAAGCACTAAAAGGTGCACACACAAAATGGCGAAAAAGTCAGCCTATTCAGTATGAAAAAAAAGAAAAGTATTTATGAGAGTACGTTCCCAAATGATAGAACAAGTTCACACGCGATAAGTGACGTCAGTCATGCGAAGGAATCCATCGTATTTCATGTGCAGTGACGTGTGATAATCTTTCTTATTTGTTATAATATGACAATTGTATGTATTTGGAATATTTTGTGATATTCCAAATACATACAAAATTAAAATTAAGAGTGTCGGTGGCTCAATGGTGGCGACTTTTGCCCTCTTACCGGAAGGACTGCGGTTCAAATCCCGCCACGTACCAATATGTTACTAATTTTCGAAATTATGTATATGTACGTTATCCAACGCTCATACGGTGAAGGAAAACATCGTGAGGAAACCTGCGCATGCCTGCGAAGAGATTCAAAGATTGTGCGTGAAGTCGTCCAATCCACACTGGGCCCGCGTGGACGACTAAGCCTATACACCCGCGTACGGGTAGGCTCGTGCCCCTCGGTGGGACGTTAATGAGCTGATCATGATACAAAATAAGTTGCATGAACATTGAATATTTCTGTTGTATTGTGTGGGTGTTTTCTATATTTTAAGTCTTACAAAACAAAAAAGGATATATATTATATTATTTATTTATTTATTTTTATTTATTTTATTTTATTAAAAAGAACATTACAATTAACAAAGGTTTCCCTGGTCCCACACTAGGCTAAGCCTGTCCTGTGAGGAACATCAAACGATATCCAAAAATAACATTTTGAGCACTAGTACATACATCATTCTTATAAAGTGCACAGAGATCCAGTGTAGATTAGCATTTATCAAAACATAAGAAATATAAATTAAATTAAAATTAATTTTAGACATAAGTAATCATAATATTCATTAGATATAAATTATTATTTTTATTAAAACTCATTATTAAGGAACAACATGGGCAACGTTCAAGTAAATGTGTGTTAATGTGAGTGTAAAAGAGAATGTGTAGGTGTGTGTGTGTATGTGTGAATGGATTGTATGTGTAGTAGATTAATTTAAAGGCTTTAGCAGGTCTTCCACCTCATTATAACTCCACTTAAGTAACTTTTTTGTCAATAACCACTTTGCTTGAGAACAGAGAGACCTTCAAAGTTGTACACTTTAACCAGCTTATTATAAATATGGGGGAAAAGGAATCGACCAAGCGATGGGAAAAGGATGTTTGTGTGCTAGGCACAGGAATTTTGAAAACCCTCCTTTTAAGTAGCTCCCTTATTCATCCACCCAATAACCGTTTTATGGTATGTATTACAGCCCTAGCAAAAACAACCTCCTCACGCTATAGTACCTCGGCTTCGTCATACAAATCTCCAGTAGAGTATAGGCGAGATTTAAATAGAGCAACCTTTAAGACGGCTCTCTGTGCCCTTTCTAAGGAGATAAGATAAGACTGAGCGGCACCTCCCCAGGCAAGAATACAGTAATTTATAATTGACTGACATAAAGCCAAATAGACTGTCTTCAGCATTTTTCCATCAGTCGAGTCTCTTTAGGTTTTTCATGACGTGTATTACTTTCCTACACGACCAGACATTTGCAAGATATGTTCTTTAAAAGATAATTTTTCGTCCATTACAACACCGAGAATTTCAGAGACTCAGCCTCCCAATACAGGTACAATTACACTGTAGCTGATTTTCCTCCTGACAGCTGTGCACTTTCAAGAGATTGAACAGTTTGTGGGTGACGAGGCAGCAGTCTTATGAAAACAAAGAACTTGGTTTGATAGTATTGAGAGTTAGACGTTATTACTCAACCACTGCGAAATCATCCTCATACCATTTTCCGTTCTTTGACGAACTAGTTCCAAGTCTCATCATAAAAAACGATTGCTGTATCATCAGCATAGCAATAATTCAGCGTTCTGCAATGGACCGAACAAACATCGTTCATAACATATAAACAGAGTCGGTGCCAAAATGCTGCCCTGTGGTACGCCAAAATTTACACGTTGATACTGCTCACGTGATTATAATACTAGGATTGCCCTGATGGAAAATAATGACTATCAAAAATATTAATTTTCCTCAACACTGCAGCTGTTACGGCCAGGCGTATCACTTACCACCAGGTGAGCGTACTGACCGTTCCGTTCACTTATGTCATATATTTTTTTTCTTGGGTAAATAGTGTCCCAAGTACTTCTGACCTTAAGAGATGGCGGTAACTCCATAGGTTACGATACGTTTAAATCTTTCACCTATGTTGTATGGAAAGTATCCTGAAGTAGCCTTTAGCCCTTTACAGACCCCAGGCTGTTACAATTTTTTTGAGTCTTATCATTCGTCTGAAAACGAAAGATTAAATACCAAAATTAACATTATATTCTAAGCCTGAAACCAGTTTCTTTGTATGATGTTTTGTAACTTTTTCGACTCAATACCGTTGAAGTTAACTTTTCCCCGCGGTATATTTAAGAAAAGATTCCGCGTGTAACGGTGTCTACGGTCAATTGGTTCTATGTTAACATGACTCGAGCTGAAACTTTGTGCGCTGTACATTACTCCTTATGGGCCCACGGAGCTTTGGTTATCTTCCTTAAGACAACTAACTGGATATATCAACAGTTTGTATGAGGCAGTGTTGCCGAACTATCAATAGCTGGACTATCGATAATTGACCTCGAAAATCATCTATAGGCCTATCCATAGTATCGATAGTTTAGTTAAGCGCGGTATTGATACACTGCAATACTATCGAGAGTCATCAATATCATCAGCTCATTAAACGTCCCCACCGAGGGGCACGAGCCTACCCGTATAGGGTGATTAGGCCTTCGTCGTCCACGCGAGCCCAGTGCGGATTGGACGACTTCACACACAACCTTCAACTATCGATAGTATCGTAGCTCAATATAGAAATGACTATCGATTGTATCGGCTTTGTAAATTACACCAGTTATACACCGATAGTATCGACAGTTGGTGTAATTTACAAAGCCGATTCTGTCGATAGTTTTATATCGATACTATCGATTTGATCGATACATTTGATAGGCCGGTCTTTTTTTATCCTTTATAGGCAGACATTTGACCGCCATCTCACCTGATGGTAAGTGATGATGCGGCCGAGGATGGATCATGCCTGCCTAGAAACAGCCTATTCACTCTTGCCTTGAAGACGGCCAGGTTGTAATGATCGGGGAACACATAAGGAGGCAAAGAATTTCATTCCTTTGCGGTGCGCATTAGGAACGAGGCACCATAGCGGGCTGTGCGGATGTGTGGAATGTCTACCACGTAAGGATGGAACGCTCGCCTCCGTCTTGTATCCCGATGGTGAAAAGGGGCTGGTGGAATTAACGCGTGTAATTCCATCGCACACTCACTGAAATGTAGCCTGTAAAAACCGACACCTGTGCCACTCTACGACGATGCTCGAGGCTTTTTTTTTGCGATCGATACTTATTTTTTATATTTATATTTGATGGGCTTACTCTTGAGCACAGACTATCCTAGGGGAAGAGACGTGTTCCAAGATGGACCGAGCTTGCCAGAACAAGCCTATTCACTCGTTTTTTCTTACGGGTATGTATGTGGCCGGAAACAGAGACGCAAACAGGTCATTCCATTCCATAGCAGTACGCATAATGAAAGAAGACGCAAACCGCTTAGTCCGAATAGCCGATTCTATAGATAGAATCGGTAGTTTTTTTTTTCCACTGATATTCACACAGCGCCATCTAGCCCCAAGTTAAGCGTGAAACCTGTATTATGGGTACTAAACAACGGATAAATATACTTAATTTTTTTTTGCAAATACATACATATTATATATAGAAAACACCCACTGCCCGGGGATCGAACTCGGAACCCTTGGTGTTGCAGCCGCCTCTGAACCGCAACACCAAATGGGTCGTCAATTTTTTTTTTCTTTCGATAGGCCGATCGATACTATCGCGTTTGTCTAACTATCGATGGACTATCGATAGTCAGACTACAGAGCGCCAACACTGGCATGAGGTTGTTTACAACTGGCTGGTCTACAGGTTACTCGTCTAAGCAAGATCCGAGTTCAATTATAAATTTGTTTTCAACGACATGGTGCAAACAATGGAACCCATTCCCCCTTTAGCCACTTCTTTTGCCACATGCGCGGAGCACTAACATAATATTATAATAATTAATTTACAAAAACCATGAGTCTGTAGACGTAATTTTATAAAAAAAAAAAAACAATGGAACCTGTATTATTATAATGAAAAAGAAATATAGTTGAGTAAGCTTTACCGAGAAAATTTTCTGATGGATTATCATGAAATTTTGTATCATCATCTCATTAAACATCCCCACTGAAGGTCACGAGCCTGTGTCTGTGTATAGCATTAGTCGTCAACGCGAGCCCAGTGCGAATTGGCTGACTCCACGCACAACCTTTGAACTTCTTTAAAGGCGTGCGCAGGTTTTTTTCCAATAAGAGCGTCTAATAAATGTACATATAATTACGATAATTCGTAATCACATTGGTACGTGGCGGGATTTGAACCTGCAATCTGGAGATTGGAAGGCAACGTGCCACTGACGCTCTTAAAAGATTATCTTCTCTTTAATAAAATTTCTAAATTGGATTATGTTTGTAGCTGTGATATAAAAGTTTTATCGTATGTTCAACTCACAGACATCCGAATATACAATTAGACTGGACAAGCCGCCAAGTTTATAGGCAGTCCCAGTGTCGCAATTTCTTTTCGGTTCTTACCTGTGAAAAGTTATTATATTTCTTGGTAAATTTACTGATTCATTGCGATGATGGCATGTTATAATTGCACAGGATGGCATTTTGGGAAAAAACGGTAATTTCTTCTAATATTCGTGCGTCTTGACTCGTCTCACAGAGCGTAAACTGGCAGCCAGTGTATGCTCGTTGAGCTTACATTTGTCGCACTTAAAAACGCGGCTTGCCCCATCTCCTGTATTGGGAAATCTGTAGTTCAACTAAAGCACTAACTCAAGTCCGTTCAAAACAACTTACTACATCAAATGTAATAAATCTGTCAGTAAAACTTATCAGTTAGAACTTTTGGTGTAAACTATTCGATGCCTTTACTAGATAATTTTAAGCTTTCCATTCACCCCCGTTGATTTAAACCTTTCTACGAGTATAACATTAGTTAATAAACATTCAGTGTATTAATTGTGTTTTTATTGATTGGCTTTGCCGTAAGGTAACAACTAGAAAAAAACGGTCAGTGGATTGCTATTGGTTGATTTTTGTGTTTATTTTCTCCTATGGTAGTAAAATACCCATATCATCATCAGCTCATTAAACGTCCCCACCGAGGGGCACGAGCCTACCATAAAGGTGCACAGCTTAGTCGTCCACGCGGGCCCAGTGCGGATTGGACGATTTCACACACAACCTTAAATCTCTTCACAGGCGTGTGCAGGTTTTCTCACGATATTTTCCTTCACCGTAAGAGCGTCGGATAATCGTACATATAGTTTCGAAAATACATTGATACTTGACGGGATTTGAACCTGCTCCTTTCCAGATCTGAAGGATCTAAACCACTGAGCCACCGACGCTTTCACTAATGATTCGTTATCTATTTATTAAAGGGAGATCTTCCTAAAGGTCGTCTGCGATACTTTGAGTCCATCCTAGAAAGCTTGGTTTCTAACATATTACGTAAACATTTCCGACAAATACAGTGTTAGAGTAAGATCAAGTGACTGAGGATTGAACACGTGTGAAAATTCCAATGACGCCCGTCGATCTGTGACAGCTATTTTCCCTGTGACCGATTTTCCTATACGTTTACACCCTTAACTAGTTTGACATGGGTCTAAACGGTACGATGGTAAATACCGACTCTTCGATCTGGCAGGATCTTTCGCTGAATGATCTGTTGATAAGCCTTTGTGTTTTAACAATAGTCAATGATTATATCGTAAAAAATACGACTAAGTCGTTTTTTCACGATTGGTCATACCAATTTTGTTCGTCCTGTGAAAAGTGTGAAATGCCAAAAATGACGATTTTAATAACAAGTATAATGAATATTGCATTACAACAACTGTACGATAACGAAAATATTGTGTAAAAAATAAATTACAAAGCACCAATTATGTGGAATTTGATTTTAAAAGGAATGCTTAAATTTTTCTGTAAGACGTATAGAAAAATATCTTGAAACCCATTTACAGTGTCTATAAACATAATTTCAATTTAATAACTGTTTAATGAAATTATTAAATTATATGACATATATCAAAGCATGCCAGTGATGCATTGGTTCTGTCAATAAAGACACGTCTTTGATTTTGCTGCTGATTGAACCGAGTATCCTAACATCGTTTGCCCATTAGTGAGTCGCTTCCTTGTGGCGATATGAAGAATGGTACAATTTTTTGTAAAAGCCACACCCATATCTATTACATATAAATAAAATTGGAGTGTTTGTTTGTAATATTGAAATAACAATTTATGATCATGCATATGAATATATTTACGGTACATATGCCAAAATAACGAAACATTTTTGTTTGTCAGTCTGTCAGTCTGTCTGTCCGTCTGTTTGTCTGTCTGTTTGTTCCGGGTAATCGCTGAAACGGCTGGGCCAATTTGATTGGGACTTTTTTGGCAAGTAGCTGATGTAATTATGAAAAACTACTTTGATTTTAGAAATTCCTTTTAATTTTAGAATTATAAAGCAATGTTTTACCGACTTAACGAAAATATTTGAGGTTATGTTTTAATGCTGGAGAACATCCATAACGCGGGTTATAATAATTTATAAAAAATAATAATAAAAATAAATATCCACTGACATTCACACAGCGCCATCTAGCCCCAAGTTAAGCGTGAAGCCTGTATTATGGGTACTAAACAACGGATAAACATACTTATATACATCATCATCAGCTCATCAAACGTCCCCACCGAGGGGCACGAGCCTACCCATATAGGGTGATTAGGCCACGCGGGCCCAGTGCGGATTGGACGACTTCACACAAAACCTTCGAATCTCTTCGCAGGCGTGCATGAAGGTTTCCTCACGATGTTTTCCTTTACCGTAAGAGCGTCGGATAAACGTACATATATTTCGAAACACATTGGTACGTGTCGGGATTTGAATCTCAGCCCTCCGGTAGGAAGGCGACAGTCCACACCATTGAGCCACCGACGCCCTACATAATTTTTTTTTGTAAATATATACATAGAAAGCACCCAGACCATTACAAACAGACATGTTCATGCACACAGATTTGTACTGACCGGGGATCGAACCCGGAACCCTTGGTATTGCAGTCGACGTCTCAGCCGCAACACCAAATGGGTCGTCAAATTTGAATGACATTGCTTTGCAAGGAAAATAATGCAAAGTGTTATTATTTTTTACAAGTTATTTAAGGACGAAATAGTCCTATATTTGTTTTAAGTATCAGGTCAACGGGTCAATCGATTCCCAACACTTGAAGTGTTGAAACTTCAAAAAAAATCTCAAGTCGGCCATTGCAATTGAACTCGACAAAGTAGTTCCCAAAGTGATTCCAACTTGGTAACGTGAAGTGAACTGGGATGAAGAAAGTTTTTAAATCTTATGTTCATGAAATGGTATTTTGTCGTCATATCATCAGTAGTCCACTTGGACTAGGATTCATCATCATCAGTTCGATATAATCCCCTGAGAGGCATGAGCCTACCCGTAAAGGGTATAAAGGCCTTAGTCGTCCACGCGGACTCAGTGCTGATTGGCTGACTTCACGTACACTAAACTTTGAATTTTTTCGTAGGCATGCGCGGTTTCCTCATGATGTTTTCCTTCACTGCAAGAGGATTACATGAGGGAGTCCAACCAGTAGAATATAATCATTATAACTAATGCAATATAACATTTATGAATACGAAACATATTGATCGCGCACTCATTTATTCCAAGAATCTGTATCCGTTGTCAAAACTCAAAGAGCGTTTTAAACAAACCCATTCACATCCATTTTAGTTCATATTTCAAAAAGCAACCTTAAAGCTTACTCTAACAATGTTTAAATTTGTTCGTGGCAATAGTAACTATAGGTTGCCATATTCATGATGCACACTTCAAACAAAGAGATTTCATTTAATAGCCCGTGGCCGAGCAGTGTTTGCTTTAGAATACATTTAATAATTGGTTTCAGGTTTTGAAATACTGTGATTTAGTTAACAGAATTGTGCAATTTATAATTTATAGTAATTGTTTTTGTAGGTAAATTTACAAAAGCTTTCGCTTAATTTCTAATATTGAATTTTTAAAAAAACTAACTTACTATTTAATTTAGTAAATAAAGGTAATAAAAATGCTTCAGTTATTAGTCATAGTGTTGTAATGTAATTCCATAGAAAATGTATAGAAATACAGAATTGGTTTTGAAAGATTCACTAAATAGCAGGCAGATGGGGATATTACAGAAATAGTCTGTGTGACTAGAGCGTCGGTGGCTCAATGGTGTGGACTGTCGCCCTCGTACCGCTGAGGCTGAGGTTCAAATCCCGCCACGTACCAATATGTTTTCGAATTTTCGAAAAACATATGTACGTTATCCGACGCTCTTACGGTGAAGGAAAACATCGTGAGGAAACCTTGATGCACGCCTGCGAAGAGATTCAAAGGTTGTGTGTGAAGTCGTCCAATCCGCACTGGCCGCGTGGACGACTTAGGCCTAATCACCCTATACGGGTAGGCTCATGTCCCTCGGTGGGGAGTTTATTGAGATGATGATAAGTCTGTGTGACTGTGGTGCCCTCAGACAATGTAATGCCTAATGTCTTGCCCGAACTGTCCATCTTCGTGCGGTTTCCGGGACCTCTGGATGGCGAATGAAAGGGCGATCAAAGTGGCCCAATATTAGTCGCATTATCATATTTAACTTGTAAATCCATATTGACTCGAAGAAGAAGAAGTCGATATTGTTAATTGGTAGACTCTATACTGAGTCATCAGCCTGGTATCTTCCTGTGTAATAGGAGTATTTTGCACTTCCGTGTTTCGGGAAGAGGGCAATGTAGCTAGTAAAATTACTATTTTCCTCCTATCGGGAGAGCTGAGGTTCAAATCCAACCACGTACCAATATGTTTTCGAATTTTCTAAATTATATGTACGTTTATCCGACGTTCTTACGGGGAAGGAAAACATCATGAGGAAACCTGCGCACGCCTGCGAAGAGATTCAAAGGTTGTGAGTGAAGTCGTCAAACCTGCGCTGGGCCCGCGTGGACGACTAAGGCCTAATCACCCTATACGGGTAGGCTCGTGCCCCTCGGTTGGGACGTTTATTGAGCTATGATGACGATGGGAAACCTAATATCGTTCCGGACGCAGGGCAGTTTTGACGGAAAATAATATCTCCCTATTATTAGCAATATTTTTCAACAGTGCTTCTGTCTCGTCGCCCCGCTTATCAAAATTTTATCGAATTAAAAATTACATAAAGAGCTAAT
Organism: Leucinodes orbonalis; assembly: GCA_019425675.1. NCBI lineage: Eukaryota > Metazoa > Arthropoda > Insecta > Lepidoptera > Crambidae > Leucinodes > Leucinodes orbonalis. The sequence goes on from PQWD01010968.1 coordinate 57,485, forward strand.
CTCACCATAGCTGTGCTGGAAGGCCTCATGCTCATTAGTGGGTTGTTATATTCTGATGACGAAAATAGGACTCTGACCTTGAACATTATCCCTCTCAGATCTGCTGCGTATCTTTGCAACGCAAACAAAAGCACTGTTAATAACCTAAAATATTAAACAAGGGTGGGTTGGCGCTGCTATGAAAACAATAATCAAATATGCAAGAAGTTACAACACCACGTTTCTTATTGCGCTTATGAATAATACATTTCAATGTCATTGAAATAAATTCTAAATTCAGATGGCCCCAGGCCCGTCTGCGACGCAAGCGGTTTTGGTTTTGTTGAAATCTGCCGTTGTTCTTGTCATTAATAGATTTGATGCGTATTTGATAAAACACAACCACTGGAATTAATAAATGAAATAAATATCCACTGAGATAAATTTAGCGCCTTTTAGTCCAAATTCAAGACTTGTCATGATTTTAAAAACATAATTTTATAAAAAGAAATCACCATGAATTGTTTGATCCTTCCGAATAAATTATTTGTCTTCTATATTTGACGATCTATTTGGTGTAATGGTCGAGACGTCGGCTGCTACACCAAGGGTTCCGGGTTCGATCACCGGGTAGTACAAACATTTGTGTGCGTGAACATATCTGTTGTAATGGTCTGCTGGGTGTTTTCTATGTATAATATGTATTTATGAAATAAAAAAATATGTTTATCCGTTGTTTAGTACCCTTAATACATGCTTCATGCGTTAATTGGGGCTAGATGGCGCTGTGTTAATATTTATAAAACCTAATGTGAAGTTAAAATTAAGTGACTATTTAAACTTGTAAGACAAGGCCTTAAAAGAGTCTGATAAAGCTATGCACATGTTTACCTTTAATAGGACAACCTAACATGTGATTAAGTTCGAAACGCCAAACCACAAACAAACAACCTTGCTTTTAAGCGCTTTAATTTATATGCCGAATATCCAGCGAGCATTTTTCATTTGACCCATCTCCCCTTGTATATATCTACATCGACTCTACCAGACGTGACTCGCGATTCCCTAACAAAGGAACGCCGGAATAACAGTCAAAAAAGGCATTAGCACCTGAAAAAGGAATCCGTCCCCGCAGTCGTAAAACCCATAAATCAGAAGCACTCAACAATGCCCCGTGGATTCTCTCTGAAGCAAGGCCGTGTCCACATCAACAAGTCTTATTAAAACGTCAGGCGTTAGATCTATTAATTGTAGGACGATGATTTGTAGAAAAATAATATGTCATTTTTGAAGTGGATTAGCAAGTAGTAGCGGCAGTGAGCTTGTCAAGTATGTCACAGAACCGATGACCGTGGGAGCAGACAAGTTCTGCAGTGGAGACCGCGTTTTGGCAAGCGTAGCGTAAGTAAGCGTAGGCAGTTAAAGCGCGCAGCACGAGCGATGCGCGGCCGCTGCGCGGAACAAAATTTTTTTCTAAATAAAAAGGGTTTTTGAAAATAAAAGTAGTATAAGTTTTTTCTTGTTATATAAGCAACCTGCCAAAATATATCCCGTCATAACCTGCCCAGCCATTTCAGGGATTATCCGGAACAAACAGACAGACAGACAAAAAATTTTAAAAATTGATATTTTGGCGTACGGCATCGTATATTTATTCATATGCATGAAGAAAATAATGGTCATTTCAATATAACAAACATTATTTTAAATTTTTTTTTTTTACCGCAGATAAGTCCCGCTTATTAGCTGTAACTCAAAAAGAGTCAAACCATTGGCTTCGCGCTTACCATCTTTTAATATTGGCTAATCGATAACACCACACTATCTATAGCAGTTGGTCTAAGGCTTGGCACAAAATTAAACGAGCCTCACGCTGCTGCTGCGGTGCTTGGTCGATTCCCTGGCACAATGGCCTTTCTTGCCAGAGAAGCGCTGGTCGCTTTGTCAAGACATGCTGCTGTTAATGACATTATCCGCCGTGCTCTTTCTAGTGCCCATGTCCCCTGTTTACTAGAGTCTAGCGGGGTCTTGCGTAGCGATGGCAAGAGACCGGATGGGATGACCCTTATCCCTTGGAAAAGGGGTAAGTGCCTAGTATGGGATGCCACTTGTGATACTCTGGCACCTTGTCACATCGATGGTACCTCCCGTAACCCAGCGGCAGCTGCTACACAACAGCAGAAAATTCTAAATTCCGAAAATATAAGGATATCGGTAGCAAATATATTTTTGTGCCAGTAGCGATTGAGACCATGGGTCCTTGGGCAAACGAGGCCTAATTATTTTTAAAAGATGTGTCAGTTCGTTTGACTGAGGCTACAGGGGACTCCAGAGCCGGCAGCTTCCTTGGTCAAGTATAAGCTTTGCTATTCAGCGCGGGAATGCTGCCAGTGTTTTGGGAACCCTGCCTCGGTCAGACGCACTTTTCGATTTTGTTAAATAATATATTAAATTTCATTTAGTTTTTTATTTATATGTATAGATTTATATATTTTTTAAGAACGCGCAAGATAAGCAACTACTACGTAGTATGTCGTCCCGGTAGTCGTTATCTCGTCATCATATATGAGACAAAACGGCGCATTTTCGTACTAAAATTGCGACAAATCCAAGAAGTAAGAATACCTACAAAGAATACAGTTTCACAATACCAAACATAAACCAGATTATTTAGAACATTTGTAAGATTATCGACCATTGTACAAATGTTTACACGATACTGTCGATGCTATTTTAAAATATAGCAAAAGCACCGCACCACATACATTTGAAACGGTAAATAAAGTAATAAAATTGCGATTCGGTGAATTCGGTGACCGGTCGTGAGGAAACGTTCCGTGTAAACACACCTTTATGTTTTATTGCGTATTTTTATGGAACTGCATTAAAAGTAATATAATATCATCTAGTAAGTTTATAATTTTTATCTAATTTTTTTATTTACCTGAGAGAAAATTATTTTTGAGGGAAATGAGGTTAAGCTTTGTTTTTCGTTAACTAAAGCTGTTATAATTTTATTAATTCGCAAGACGATAGATATCACAAAGAGAGAACATACCATAAGACTTTTGTTAATGCAGAATAATTATATATTATATTTACTTTATGTTCAAAGATTCAAATATATTGTTAAGTCACGTGACATCAATGTATTCTTTTATAATTCTCTTATTATTAGTTCAGTGGAAGATTCTTAGGGAACCGCACGGGGATCGATCCCGCAACCATTCGCAACTTAACTTACTAAATAATAATAATATAATAATAAACTATGAACCAGTCCCCTAATTAAAATTGAGCCTATATAATATACTTTTAATGATAAGCCTTCCAACATCTTTTAATAAGTCATTTATATTGCTCTAATAATACTTTCTCGTTAAACGAACCGTGAAAGTAGCAGTGTGCTGGTCACGTATGTCGCAGAACCGATGGCCGTTGGAGCAGACTATTTCTGGAGTGGAGACCGCGTCTCGGCAAGCGTAGACGCCCTCCGGCCCGATGGACCGACGACTTACGAAAGGTCGCTGGTGGAGACTGGATGAGAAAAGCGGAGGACCGGTATATTGACGACCCATTGGTGTCGCGGTTTGAGAGGTCGACTGCAACACCAAGGGTTCCGGGTTCGATCCCCGGGCAGTACAAACATTTGTGTGCATGAACAGTCTGTTTGTAATGTCTGGTGTTTTATGTAAACATGTATGTATTTACAAAAAAAAATATATAAGTATGTTTATCCGTTGTTTAGTATCCATACTACAGGCTTCACGCTTAACTTGGGCTAGATGGCGCTGTGTGAATGTCAGTGGATATTTATTATTATTTATTTATTTATCTAGCGCAAAATGGGGGAAACCTATGTCCAGCAGTGGACTGCCATAGGTTGAATAGGAAACGAACCGTTGGTATCAGTGTGTATGGTGCTCTATTTCAGGAATCGTCCTCAAGTCTATTTATTACTGCGAATACAACGTGCCTTGGGAGCAGCAAACATTCCTAGCAGTAAACAGGTTTATTTATTTTGTGGACGGCATTTATGGCTTATTTTATAAATTTTCTAGTGTAGCATTGTATCTTTTTATTCAACTTAGACTGCAACACTAAGGGTTCCGGGTTCGATCCCCGGGCAGTACAAACATTTTGTGTGCATGAACATGTCTGTTTGTAACTGGGTGTTTTCTATGTATAATATGTGTATATTTACAGAAAAAATATATAAAGTATGTTTGTGACGTTGTTTAGTACCCATAATACAAGCTTCACGCTTAACTTGGGGCTAGATGGCGCTGTGTGAATGTCAGTGGATATTTATTATTTATTTGTTAGGTTACAAGTGAGCGGTCAGCTCGCTCACCTGGTGGTAAGTGATACGCCTGATCATCACTGAACCAGTGTTGAAGAAAAGTAATAACAGGTAGTCATTACTCATTATGAGGAAAGCGGAGAACCGGGATATCTGGCGCAAAATCGGGTAGACCTATGTCTAGCAGTGGACTTTGATAGCTTGAAGAGAGATAGAGTCATTGTTTTCCGTGAAAACTGCCCCGCGCCCGTCACTCAAGACGACGGATGTTAGATCTCTTATAACTAATTATTGAGACAAAACGCTTATCTTGAAATAATGAAATATAATGTTTATCACCCCCCAATTAGGAACAATTAATTTGTATTAGAAATATGTTAGTACTTACGAATTAGCAAGATGATAGTTAACTTAGCATAACGGGAAAGGAATACAAGTCTTTTAATTTGACAATTCAAGTGTCTTGTAAAGATTTCATTGAATGATGACATTTTTGTGTTTGAGTTTTTTGATAAAACTTATAATTTTATACAGGCATATACTTGCTTAAAAGGTGACTTCGACCTTAATTAATAAAATGTAAACTTTCTTTAAATGAAAATAAATATTTTTGATTTTTTTTTACTTAATAAGCCTTTAAACCGTAGATTTCGTCAAGAAAAACAGGCAAAGTATAATAAAACAAAGCTCATCTTGAATGTAGATTAGATAAATATTTTCAACGCAACAAAAACCACTTAAACAAAATTGCTGTAGCTCAAAGGTTTGACAAAGCCTTTCAGCGATGTAGCCCTGAAACACGATAAAGCCAGTTGAAAATAGAAATATTCCCTGAATCCTTTTAAATTCTTCAAACTCACATTTTTCATTTCCATTTTATTTATTGTAATACAATCAACTCCATCAACTTACCTTGTTACCGAGTAATTCGAATACAAATCCCTCAGTGATTTATGTAATTGAATTTACTAAATTTTGAAATTTTGACATAAAAGGACTGTTATAGGCTATTGGAAAACTAGATAGGAAACAACAATGACAATTTGCAACGAATACTGCAGTGATGAAGAAGAAAGAAATAAATATTTATTTGGTTCACAAAAATACACATAAAACAGACAAAAAATAATACAAAAAACAATTCAACATAAATAGGTGATATTGAAGATATTTCAAATGTGTAAACCAAATCGGTTGCCACTCAGCTTTTCTGTGTCAGCTACGGGTAGCTGTGACGCTGATTTTACGTGGAACCGTTATTGTAAGTAAGTTGTTTTAGACCGTTCACTATAGAATAAGTATTGTAAGTAAGTTGTTTTAGACCGTTCACTATAGGATAAGTATTGTAATTGTGTTTTAGACGGTTCACTATAGGATACACTATAGTTTTGTTTTGGTTTGTATAAAATGAAATAGTATTTAAAATATTATTATCTTTTGTTTGAAGTTACATACTAGACGTCTTTAAAAACCTTTAAGAATAATAATAAAAAAGCAAATAAGTACACTAATATCTAGTCTAAAGATCCCGTCTTTCAGCATAAGCTGAAGCGGTATCTATAACAAGCAATACATTAAATTCCAGACGTAATGTAAATTCTAAAACCCTTTGAATTACCACTAATAAGCCATTCATTTCATGTTAAGAATCACTATTTGCTTTTGTTTAGTAAGTAAGCTGCTTCATTAAAAATCGATTACAAGTAGCATAGCTAAACACAAATGAAATATCAAGGAAAACTTTCTTAACCACAGAGAGTTCTGTCGCTGGTCTTCCGTACAACGCTTTGATGAGATAAGAGGAGATATTTCACGCGTACGAATGCAACCATATTTTTCTATTATTTTTAAGGAATGTTTTTTTATTATTTTTTTATGTGCATATACAAATACAAATGCATGTGTTGGTTTTAATCTTCTGTTATTTTCTGTGCAAGCTAATATTATATTGTACCTGTCTTCTAATGCGAAATTTAATGGTTGAAGTATTTATTACCTGTGCCAATTTTTCAAACTCTGTAAGGATCGAGTTTTCTTTTTACAACCACTGTAGGTAACTGTTTATTAGTTATCGATTTCCGAACTATAGTGGGTATCAACATAAGTTTTGGCAGGTTGCGCTAAGTTTCGACAGTTTGCCAGATTTCCCCATCGTGATAAAATGTTTGCCATTGACGCCATAGTGGTTTGCTATTATATTTATCCATTTTGTGATTTTGTTACCGTATTCAAATATGGTATTCTGATTGATTTAATGAAGTCTATTTCTCTTTTATTTCATCTGAAACGTGTTGTTTCATAATAAATGGAGTTCATTTGATAGATGCTGGTTGAAGAAGCGGAGGACCGGGATATACGGCGCTGAATGGGGTCATATGTACTAAATGACTTTAAATTAGTATGTACATAGATCTAATTTAATTTCCTAAGCAACATCTTTAAGATGTTAAATCCATCGATCATAGAGCAGTGTATTATTTGCCGCACTTTGAAGGAACGAGTAGTTTAACGCTTTTCTGTGATTGGTCAACACTTTAAGAATCTTTCGAATGGATAATTGTAATTTTTACATTTACCACGAGACGTTTCAAACTAATAATTTTCTGAAAATGAAAGTAGAATCCTACGTAAGTTTATCAATTTCCTAGAAAATTCATCAACTTGCGGTTTTTTTTTTTCCGGTGATATTTACATAGGTCGGTCGATATACGAATCTATTGTCTCGAGTTGAATTTAAGCATGTTCGCTAAATAACCATATCGTAAACACGAGTTTTCGTCTCTCGTACATATTTCGATCGATACATTACTCATTAACACATCATCAATCTAAAATTCAAAGCCATATCGTGAATATCTTACCATCTCCGAGGGACCCAACGACACTCTGGGATCATTTAAATCAATTACCCTCCAATATTGCGAGGCTTTGATCCATTAATTTGCTCGGGCCTATGGAGCGATCGGTTATGTGCACTGTAGGTGTACTTTGCGGCTCTTATCGGACGTAAGTTGGTACTGTTTTATCGTTGGCCCTAAAACTTGTGAAATCACTTAAGAGAAAACAAAACAAAATCTCATAATCTGCTCACAATTCAGATCTGGATATTAATACTAATTTCATAACGTTCAAAAGAACATTGATTAATATTTTAAGGGCAGTCTTAATTATGTCTTAGCATAATTTTGTTATTTTGTTCTCACCTGCACACTATTTGTGACCTATACTTGAAATTAGTATTTTTATCATATTTTTTTCTTCTGTTAAGTTCCATGTCAGCTGTGCTTGTTGTGGCAGTTTGTTATTAAGGCTTCACTACTTGTTTGTATCTCTTACAAATGTATATTGTCAATGTAATAAGTGTATGTCTAGTAAACTGTACCAAAATATATAAATAAATAAATATCTATGCAATGACATCTCCATCATCATTACAATTTAAGCGAAGAGCACTTAATGGTTTTAAGGCTCGAAACTGAGTCGTCTAGGTAGCCATCGCAGTGCCAGATATCGTCCCGAGAAACAGGAGTGATATGCACTTTTGTGTTTCGGGATGAGGTCACTGTAGCTAGTAAAATTATTTGCCGTCTCGGGTGACGGGCGCAGGACAGTGTTGAAAAATAATGACTACCTACTGTTATTCATTTCCACATTGCTCCTTTCATGGTCAGGCGTATCACTTACCACCAGGTGAACGAGCTGACCGTCCCGTTCACTTAACACATAAACTAAATGGATAGTAAAACACATATAATCATACTTGTATGCTATTTCGTTTATAAATACATACAAAGTAAGAAATATCCAAATTAATACAGTCATCTTTTTCAAATTCTATTGTTTGTAGAGACTGTTTTCCCCGAATATTGTGTGTAGATTCGTATAATTCAAACCATACCAAATTAGTTTATTCCTTTCGGCAATTTCATTATAATGATACATATTCCACGACATGTTTGCTCATTTGGAAATAGTAAACAAACAAGTTTACGCCTCGAAAAGAAATAATTGCTAGCGACAAGTTGCGAGCACGGCGCACTCAAAGTGACAGCGTTTGCCCGCTTGAAGTTTCTCACACCATTTCACATTTTATAACTTGATAAACTTGACAATGTTATATTTTTAATAAAATTAATGCAGTGAGTAATTAAGGTATGGTATTTTGTTATTATATTTTTATAGGCCATTGGTGGCGAATGGCTGACCTGTTGATAATTGAACAGTGTCCCAAACTAAGAAAAGGGTTAAAATAAGTAAAACCACCTATTTAGTAACAAAGTATCAGAATGTGTAATTTCAAAGAAAGTAAGCCGAAAGCTTATGATAATCAAGAAAAATCTTGACATCGCCAATTATAATATACTAGCTTTTGCCCGCGGCTTCGATCGCATTAAATTCGGGATAACGCGGTACTTACATTTATCACTATACATAGGATTTCCCCTCCCTTCAACTTTAAAGGTTTCGGGGTCAATTTCAGTTTTTTTTTAGCAAAACATATGTTATAGTGAGCTAACCTTAAAAGATAGACATATGTTGTCGCGGACTTTTTTGTAGACCTTTAAAAGGAGAACAATCTCTCATACATGACTTTTGTGAAACTTTAACCGTTTACTCAGCGTACTCAGCGGAAGCTCCAAGTATGAAAAAATACCCCCGATTTTGAAACATTCTTCATTGCTGCTCTGCTTCTTTTACTCGTATCGTGATGATATATTCAACAGGTGGGTCTTAAAATGAACATGGACAAGACGAAAGTCATGTCTAATGCCCATGTCGTACCTATACCGATATCAGTTGGAAGTTCTGTCCTCGAAGTTGTTGACGAATATGTGTACCTGGGACAGGTAGTCCAAATGGGTAGGTCCAACTTCGAGAAGGAGGTTTCTCGTCGAATCCAATTAGGATGGGCAGCGTTCGGGAAGTTAAGGCAGATCTTTTCGTCCAAAATACCTCAGTGTCTCAAGACGAAGGTCTTTGACCAGTGTGTGTTGCCAGTTATGACATACGGAAGCGAAACGTGGTCGCTCACTAAGGGCCTCTTGAATAGACTCAAGGTTGCTCAGCGTGCTATGGAGAGGGCTATGTTAGGTGTCTCCCTACGCGATAAAATCCGAAACGATGATATCCGTAGGAGAACTAGGGTGACCGACATAGCCCAGAGGATTAGCAAGTTGAAGTGGCAGTGGGCAGGGCACATAGTGCGTAGAACCGATGGCCGATGGGGCGGAAAGGTTCTTGAGTGGCGTCCACGTAACGGAAAGCGAAGCGTAGGCCGACCCCCAACCAGATGGACGGATGATCTGGTTAAGGTGGCGGGTAGCAGATGGATGTCAACTGCAAGGGATCGGTCCGCGTGGAAATCATTAGGGGAGGCCTTCGTTCAGCAGTGGACATAATTGGGCTGTAATGATGATGATGATGAAAATGATGATGATATATAGCCAATAGCCTTCGATAAATAAGCTATCTAACACTGAAATATTTTTCAAATCGAACCAGTAGTTCCTGAGATTAGCGCGTTCAAACAAACAAACTCTTCAGCTATATATTAGTATAGATTAATTAGCGTCATCTAGTATTTTACTTATAAACTAAATTTAGATTTGCTTCCAATCTTAAACAATAATAATAGATAATAATAAACATCCACTGACATTCAAACAGCGCCATCTAGTCGTAAACTAAGTATTAAGCCTGTTATATGGGTACTAAAGAAATAAACAAATATATAATGGGATGAACATAATTTTTTTGTAGATATATCTATACTAATATTATAAAGAAAGAGTTTATTTTTTTGTTTGTTTGTTTGAACGCGCTAATCTCAGGAACTACTGGACCGATATGAAAAATTCTTTCAGTGTTAGATAGATCATTTATCGAGGAAGGCTATAGGCTATATATCATCACGCTACAAGCAATAGAAGCGGAGCAGCAATGAAGAATGTTACAAAATCCGGGGGGAAATTTTCTTACTTGGAGATTCCGCTGCGTACGCTGCGTAACGGTTAAAGTTTGCAAGTCATGTATGAGAATATTGTTCCCTTTTAAAGGTCTACAAAAAAGTCCGCGACAGCATATGTCTATCTTTTAAGGTTAGCTCCCTATAATACTTTTTGCTAAAAATTTTTCTAAATAATGCATCATTTTGCGAAGCTATTTTCATAATTGATATCAATCCTTATCCAATAAATATATTTTTATCACAAGTATTTATTAAACAAATTGCCCTGTATCATTCAATTTAAATGAATATCTTATATATCGCAATTTTAATTAACCTATATAAACGAAGTAGCGGGTTAAAGAGAGCGTTAAGCCAAAGTAACTATTCCACGCGGACGAAGTCGCACGCAAAAGCTAGTTTATATAGAAACATCCAACTAATACAAACAGATATGTTCATGCACACATTTTTCTACTGCCTGTGAATCGAACCGGAACCCTTGGTGTTGCAGTCGACCTCGCAACCGCTACACCAATGGGTCGAAATAGAAATAAACAAATACACAAAGGGATAAACATACTTATTTTTTTTTTCAAGTACATACATATTATATATAGAAAACACCCAAACCATACAAACAGATATGTTCATGCACACACATTTTTGTACTGCCTGTGGATCGAACCCAGAACCTTTAGTGTAATAGCCGACGTCTCAAATTACACCAGATAGTTCATATTATCTATTGAACTCACGATTATACAATAAAAGCATCGACAAAGAACTTCATTGCCATAAGTGGCATCTTCAGTCTAGATCGATAAACGTGATCAAATACTTCGCCTATGTAAGCACTAGAGACCTTTATTGGACCCTTGTTTTCGGGATCTGATAATAAAATACAACAGGAGCCGTCTTCCGTAAGAGTTGTAGTGTTACGTCATGGTTATAAGGCAGAAGGCGATTTGAAGACTGAAAAGAAGGTACATACACTCAACCGGCATTTTTTCTACCGGTGAATATTTTTCTACTTTTTACCAGTGACTAAAAATATTTCACGTTTAACCGGCAACTCAAAAGTAAGGTAATTATAAAAAAGTCCTCTTTTTTGCACAAGTTAAAATTTTTTGGAAAATAAAGAAAATATATAAAAATACCTAAGAGGCCATACAGCAAATACAAGTGCTA